>JAAXYW010000127.1:0-21360 GCA_036851895.1 Orthonychiurus folsomi
TTGGGGTCAAATGTGGTTGACTTAAACAGAAATCGCACTGGCTTTCCAATGGTGGTTGAACCAAGTCTATGTGACTTCTAGTTCTTGATTTATGTCACTTCAAACCTTGGGAGTGCAAAATGTGAACGCTAATTCAGAAACACCCTGTAGTAGCAGTACCAATAAAAGTTGGTTTTCTTCTTCTTGTATGTATCTTTTATTCAAACAGGAAAAATTACATTGGTTTCATTAAAACAAATGGAATTAAACAGAATTACCATAGACGTAAGTTGACAGCCATAAGTTTTACTTCTAAATTATGTTGTACTGCTGCGTAATAATGTAATATAAACTAAAAGATAACAGATAAAACACTAATGTCCCACCAAATTAACAAAAATGTGACAAAGAAAACAGTTAAACCCAGAATGAAATCGGTCATTCATCTCAAGGTAAACTGATGTCGTTTACGTGTTCTCAGCTTTAGTTAAGGCTACGTTGAGTGTAAGCTCTCAAACATTTGTTAATAAATCTTTTTCAAAATTACTCAGGTAGTATCCCTCTCATAAGTATGAGCACGAAATACTGGTTGAGATGCAACATTACAGATATTGTAATTTGGGAAATTACATTGTTAGTTTGTAATACAGAATATAGAATTTTTTGTAGATTTTTTAATTTTTCAATGTCAAATGCAAAAATATGTATAATATTTCCTCTCGTCACTTGCATTTGTACCATGGGTTGAAATTGTTAATATCTCAAACCCATGCGTGTATCGGCGGTAATTAACTCATAATTGATTTGTCCAAAAAAGGACGTACAATGAATTCTGAGGCAAGTAATGCTTCGGCACAGAGTGTCACTTTATAAATACTTCATAAAGCTCTCAATGCTTCCGTCACCCTTTATCTCAAAACATACTAATTATATTCGTTGAAAGTCATAATTTATTTACATTACGGTGAGACAACTTGAGGAGGAATGCGTATGCACATACATAACATCCAGTCAAGAGCCTTAACGTCTAGTATATACATATATATAGCACTGCATAAAACTGCAGCAACGGAATGTGTTACGCTAAAAATTTAGCAACAGGGTTTATTTGTGGACCATCCTTAAGGATCTCAGAGACCGTAGGGATGACAGAATTGGTAGACGAGTCTCTGAGATCTTTCCGTCTTCCGCATGATTCCTTTCCGATAGTACTGCCGAATGGATCGAGACAATTTATCATAATTCATTGCTGGACGATTTTTTCTCAAGCCCCAAAGTCGTGCTACTCTCACACTATCCTCAATCTTGAAAACACCACGACTTTGATCCAGCCAGCGAATACAAGATCCATGCTGTTGCGGAGACGTTAATAATTCCTTAAGAAATTGCCACAAATGAATATGAGCCCCACTCTTCGGAGGATTTGATGAGGGCTGACCAGTGGATGTTCCCTTTGATCCACTCTTTGTTCCATTTCCTACAGGGGTTTTCTTTGTCTTCTCACTTTCCTCGTCTTCCTCGTCATCCTCATCTGCAAAAAGTCACAAAAAAATTATAAAATATTAATCCTGTGCTTTGGTTTGCTGTTAATCCCCTCGGGAATCTATTTTTAGTCGGCAATGGTTGAATCAAGGAGAAAGTTGGGAGTTCCCCCATTCCTTTTTTGCAATCATATTCCTAGTACCTACGCAGTGGAACTACATTAGCATTGACGTGGCAGTGGTTCGCCAGCTCAATTGTTTTTCCTCACGATTACAAGCGAAATGTGATTTCAATTTGACCAAGCTGCATGGGTTTGGTAAGGCGATAATGCAGAACCTTAAAGTATGAATGAATTCATGACGTCACTACCTCTTTATCGCCAAGATTTCAAGGCGTAGATTTATTAAAGAGTTTCTCTTTCCTCTTTGGCTTTTCCAAAGTGACGCTCGTGGGGTCTTTGCTACCCTGCCCTCAAGCCGCTACGCATTCTGCCCAGTGCTAAATACATCAAATACATACATTCAACTAGTCAAACTTACCACTTTATTTAGCCAACCTCGCAAGAAACAAATGCTCAAGCAATTCCAAACCATGCCTTAACTACCAACTTAAATGAAGGGCAATTTAAAAAAGATTTACACGGTCTCCTGGTTTTTCATTAGAAAAAAAGTTGACCCCGCACAGCAAGGCAGACATGTCTCGCTGCGCTGCTCCAAGAAACGCATTGTGACTAACGCAAATTTCTTTGGGTTTTAACCTCAAGCTTTTGCCCTACTTTCCTCAGCCACCATGAAAAATGCTTCTTGCTTACCCTGTTATTACTCAGGACAGTATGAAGTACTACTAGCAAGGGCATAAAAAAGAAATCACACAACACATCCCCTACATGCAACGCCGGATGAATTAACGCAGCTTTTCACAGGAAAAATGCCGAGGACGTCAAGGGTCGAAAAGATGGTATTAAAATTTTTATGCTGAAATATTTTTTTGCTAAATTACTTCTTGAACAATTAGTGTCATTGCGAGACATGCCAAGGTAGTTGAGGGTCATAAAGAAGAAAAAACAATGTGGGTACCAGCAGGGGGCAAATACTGTTGGTCGAAGCCACTTACGATCCTGAGAGTTAGGGTTTGTTTGTAACAATTTTACTTGCACGTACAGTCTGACCGGGATTTTCAGCATTTGCAAAGATTCCACAAAAAATTGGAGGGCGAATTGTACATAAGAATGTGTAGTATGTTTGTAGTTTGTATGAGTTTTCAACAAGCGTAGCCGATTAAGGCGCCCGTGTAATGTTCTGTTGGATGTTCGTGAGCTGACCCTCAGCCATTCCAAAAAACCAATCCAGTGGAGCCTCAGATTGACATAACACTTTAACAGCTCAATTGTTAACATCAGCATCAGCACTTGACAAAGATTGTTATTTTAATATCCGGATACGCTTTGAAATGCCTTGTCAGAGGAACAAATGTCAGCCGGATTTCAATTTTCCATCTCTCTGCCATCACTTTCCGACACCCAATCAATCAAATGGAGATAAAGTAAAATAAAGGAGTTTGGATTTGATTCACGAATTCAATTCTCAGAAATGGACTCCTGCGAGGAGCCTCAAGTTCATCCCCTTCCATACTACAATATCCACAGACCCAATGAGTAACTTGAATTACAAATATTAATTATTATTAATTCCGCATTCCTTATTAATATTATTTCCGAATTCCTGATACAAGGCTTCTAGATCATGAATCTGTCTGACCAGCTAACTATTGAACTGCATGACGGATGACCAAGGTCTCACAGCACACGCCCTTTACAAAATTAATAATACAGAGCAAAGCTTTCAAGTTAGTGAGGAAAGATAAAGAAACTCAAATTGGCAAAAAAACAAAACTAGTCTTTTGTTCCTTTGCTTTGGAAAAATTAAGTGGTACCTAGTTTCGATCATCTACTGGTATTATTGGTTGTGCATGGGACGTTTATCTACTGACAATCAGTTCCAGATGACCCTGGCAAAGCACGATCACTTTAGTCAATAGACTCTATCTCTAACACCCACTTATTTAGATCAATTCATCGTATTTATATGCAAATACTTTTCACACATATAACATGCAGTTAGATTCGCCCTTGAAAACAAATGAGGTACACTCCTTAACCAGGTGCAAACAAACACATTAATCCTCCCCTCCTTCTTAATCAGAGAAAAACAAAAATCGCGTCAAAACTGCATACAATCAGAAGTTAATTGTGAAAATAACATTATGACTCATATGAAATAATCCAGGAGCCCTAGTATTATTTACTGTGTGCAGTATTTGAATTCAGGAAACAAGTCGTAAATAAAATTCCTTTTCTTTTTTCAAATTAAGAAATTACAACTTGACAGAAATATGCTAAATGATATATGAGCATTGTCAAGTTCTGCGCACAAAAAATTGGAAGGGATAACGACGAAGGAGAGTGAATGGTGGATTAATGAGGAAACAACCAATAAATTGTGATGGGACTAAACAGCACTTATTCAAAGAAAAAAGTATTATCTGTCTTCAATAGCATCCCTACGCTTCATGCTCGCCTTGACATTCCACGTCAAGAAATAAATCCATTTCTTAAGCATTCACTCGATCTTTAGCCATAAGAGCAAAGCCAAAGCAATAATTTGTAGTTTAATGCTTAATGCTTGCCCCAGGTTCTGCCCTTTAATTGATATAAGACTCAGGTGTTTAAGTGCGCCAGCAAGACCTAGTCCTCACTACTTTTTACCAATGAGAATTAAGCTGAGACTACAAGACAACAGAGCATGAATATAGCAAGGTGAACTTGAACTTCTCAGACACTTGAATCCCCAACTGGCATTCATACCTTCAGGTCTCCGATTGAGTCCACCCATCTGCTAAAGTGCGATCACTCTAATTTTATGAGCATTTTACACAAGTCCAATGATGGAGCCAAATTAATGACAGGTGAGATGGGTTTATGAGGGTGAATCTAAATGTAGATATCAAATTACAGCAGTTCACAGTCAGAGAATCGGCAAGAAGTGTCGAGTACTACTTTTGGAATCATTCTGATTTACCTTGCTTCGCTCCACAAATTTTTACAGAAAAAAAAGGTGGCTTGCAAATGCGAAGGAGTGGGAATTTCTTCCTAAGCCTTCAGGCAGTGCAGGGTCAGGCTTAAATTTCCTCCGGCAAAATGCAATCAAAAATTTTATAGCTATTTTGTGGTTCTAACTCTGATTCAATAATTAGGATAGTAGTAAACCCGTTCCATTTAAGTTGCACTTGTACTAAATATCCATCTTTAGCTTTTATGTTTAACTCTCAAGCTTAGGGAAGGTTCTTTCGTTCGCAATTATACTATTTTTTAAATGAGCAATTATTTTCACTCCGCTGAAAGTCAAGTAGCATAATTTCCATCCGAAAAGCCAAAGTAATGAGGGTTTTATGCATGATGTGCATAACAATAAAGCTATTTGGAGCAAGAAGTGGGCAAGTTTACATACAAAATTTTTTTTAAACAATTACTCCAAGAACTAAAGTTGAAGGTATTCCCAACTATACGTAACATAATATCATCTCATTAAAAGTTATGGAACTGCTCTGTGTACACGCCCATGCACTGTAAAGCTGCAATGCTCTGCCCATGCTTTAATTTGAAGTGCCAACGCCAACGCAACGTTTCGCATACTTTTAGAACGTGGATTTAAAGTGTTTCAACAAATCCAAAACTACGCAGTAGAGTGACCACTAATAATTTTGTATCAACGACAATGAAGCTACATCGACCATCGCCATAAATATTGACATGTGCGATTGACAGGATCCACTTAGAAATATCAACTTGTAAATAAAAAGTGGTGAGAAACTTACCGTCTGTGTTCATAGGCTCCGGACCTTGTGGAGACGGGAATGAAGAAGAGCTGGAGGAGTCATTCATGGAAGCTGGAGATCCAGACGTGTCTTCAATTTTGATGGTGACTGGCACCGTGCAAGGCTCTGGAGAAAGGGCCGCTGATGAGGCACTCGGTGAAGCACTCATCTGTGGGCTAAGCAATAGCTGTTCCAAATCAAAAATGTCTTGTTGCTGCTGCTGCTGCTGCATGCCATGTGCATTTAAAGTGTTGGAGTGTTGTTTTTGCATCTGCAACATTTTCCAAAGCTCAAAGTTTGCGAAGAGTCTGTCTCCGTTTTCCGGATCACGACGTCGAAATTCTTCCTCACTGAAAGAGTAGAGCGTGCGTCCGTTTACGTTCCAGAATTGACGAATAGCGTCCGCGCTATTGTTGCCACTTCCACTCATCATTGTCATGGGTAATGAAGAGAGAGTGAGGGCGAGCCATCTTGTGACGTCAGAGCAGGTCCATTGTGTTGGATCTTTGGAAATTAAAAATAGAACAATAAGATGAAGGAAAAAAACGGAATCTTGTTACGCAGACTATTTTAATTGGATATACATATACATTTGATCCCAATCTCAATGTAATCATGGCTAATTTAAAATCCGACAAACAAGATCTGTTGCCAAAAAAACTTTTGAAATCAATGAATGACGCCCACGTGTCAAATTACTTGGCAAACTGAGAGCTACCATGCTGATTTCTCAGAATGGGGTACAACCAAGAGGGTATTCCCCGTATCCCTCACATTTTTTGCACAACAAACTGCGACTCAAAGACGACATTGTAAAAACAGCTCCTTAACGCATTTTGAACAAAAAAATTATCCCAAAGCTTTACGCTTGATAATTGCAATAGGGCTGCATAACAAACTAAAGCATCTTTCTCATGTCCAAACGCGTAGTTGCTGGATAAGTTCCCGCATGCCTATTCATAAAAATTTCCAGTGGACTAAATGAACTGCCCTTGATTCTTGCTTTTTTCCCAAGCTTTTTCAGAAAAGGAGATTCTTCCCTACCTAATGTACTTCTTCAGCTACTTAGTAGTCGGAACCGCGCCTTTTGCTCCAAGGTCGACCAAAAGACAAACGAGAATAGACGCGTCGTGTGTAACACATTCAAAAAAAAAGTTTCACATCCATCCATGCAAACTGTTCACAGACGCAAAAAAAATTTAACTAGGTATTTAAAATTCAAAGACTTTCAACTCCTTTGTGCAACACATTGTCTTACGGAATGGTATGTGGGTGGGCTTGTGTGCCATGAGAAACACTTACAATTTTTATCGAAGTCCAAAATTACTCTTGTCTCCGCTCTCGTAGTTCTAAAAAATCCAAAGCCTAGCCTGAACCAACCTACCACGCCTCACAAATTTCCTATTATTTTGTAGGTTTGCCCTACAGTCTTTGAATGGATGGAAACGCTGACGTCTTTTTGAACACAAAACAAATTAACGCCTTTCCATTCGCATCTGTGTTTACTCAAATCGCACAGGGGTGGTACACACACACATCCCGAAAGCATTGATTTTGTAATTACGCAATTGAAATATTTTTTTGCGGACGTCTGTAATAAAACCACACCACACCTCGATGAAGGACTAAACCCCGTAATCAGAAAAACATTCGATCGAGGATAAATGTCAAAAGGACGAACAATGGTAAATGAGTAAATTAGTCTCCCGAATCCCACAATTTCTCTAAAAAAAAGACAAAATGTTTTCTTACCAGGTGAGATGACAAGAGTTGAACATGTGTTCTGGATATCGGCTTTGATTTGTTCAAAGGCAAGGCTGAATACGGGCTCGATTTGGTTCAACTCCAAACTACTTCCCACTCCGACCTCTGACGTAGGACTTCCGCCAAGTTCCTGTCGTAGAGAAAAATAAAAATGAAAAGAAAAATACAAATACATTCCAGGCTCCATTCATAAACCGAAGCTACTACTTTCGTGTGTGTGCGTAGGATAAAAGTAAATCCAAACGTCATAAGGACATGGGACATGGTAAACAGACTTGCCAATAAAACGCGCACATGCAGCACAATGGTTACCCGCTCACATTTTTTTTTTATCAAAGCTACACAAGTTGTGCTGTGGTGTCTATTATTAGGAAATTACATCTCCTTGGTTTTGTAGTCTTTCCTTGACTTTCATTTTAACTTGAACTTGGTCTACAACCTTAAACTCATTTTTGGTAGTGCCAAGTATGGCACATAGAGCCCAAGTACGCGTAGGCTGAGAGCGGAAGCGACTCATTTCGTACTTACGATCTCAATGAATGCCAAATGAATCATACTATGCATACGTAGTACAAAATACGAGAAAATCATTTCAATCCGTTGGCGTAAGTTTGAAAAACTTCATTGACAAATGTTTGTTATTTTGTGAATTGGCACAGTAAAGGGAGTGAGTCGCCCAGCTTTGATCTCACTTATTCAGTGAGCAAGGTGTTTGTAATGGCAAAGAACTGAATGCGTTTGTAATGGATTTGGCACATTTATAGAAGTCATGCCTAATTCCAATCCCCTGCACTTGGGAAGCAAAGGCATGCATGGAGTTTTTCATGCGTACTCACACCTCCTCAAATACTGAGATTAAACTTTGTGTTTGCTTTGCTTTCACACATGACTGGACGTCAATCCACAACGTTTCCTTTTAAACAAATAAAAGAGCCTCCTTCACGCTCGATGGGTGTTAATATATGAAGAACATTCAAGGAGTTGAAATATTTTTTATATATATCCATCCTCAGATGCATTACTCCTCATTATTCATTCCATCCGTGCAATTATTATCCATTGTGCATTCGATGAAAAAAAAAGTTAAACTTTCCCTTTGAATATCTTGAATGTAATCCCATTTGCAAATAATAGACCCTCGCCCTGAAAGCACCATTTTTCATACCTTTAGGAGTATGACAACAACCCATAGCACAACAAAATACTGAAATCGACATTGTTAGATTAGCTGAGATGAAGGACTCACCCGCATATTGATCGGAAGGTCATTGACATCCCCTTGAAGAATGGAGGAGGTGGGAAACTCCATTGGCTTGAAATTGAATTTTCGTTGAAAAGTGGTGTCCTCCAGACACTGGCGTAGAAGCAAGTGACGATCGCCGTCAGATGTACACAATTGGTTCAATTCTCCACAGGAGGGGCTTTGGGCCCCAAGGGCAATGCTGACCGCGTCTCCTTGCTGGAGATAAGATGGGTTGTGGATTGGTGATGAGGATGCACTCAAGATGTTTGGTTTGCAATCCGGTGAAAATGCCCGATAGTCTCCACTACTTCCACTTGGTGATCCTCCGTAGAAGGACATTTGTTGCCAATAAGGTAGTTCCAGAGCTCCTGGAGGAGACCATGCAGATGGGGAAGGTACCGTGGCCAAATCATGATCATCATAGGTGTCCCCCAAGAGAGACAAGTCGAATGTGTCAGCCAAGCTGCAGTAAGATGAGGGGTTATCATCCACCAATGGAGCTGAGCCATAGTTTTGATAGTGTGGAAACTTGGACATGTAGTCTCCTGATTCATATGGATCTGGCTGCGGACTAAAACCGGCTGAGGGAACTGTTTGCTCTTCCATCTGGGGAAAACACAGGGACATTACAACATTAAAGTTACATCTGCGTATAAAATAATAAATTATGCAGCATAAAACCAGTAAGAATTGATCAAGTTGGAATCTTGGCTGCACGCAAGCCATCAAGACAAGAGATAACAATTCTCCTGCTATGACTGACTAAACCCTCATTCCTTACCTGTTTTGAGCCAAAAACAAGTTTGACGAGAAACCAGGTAAAGAAGGAATGAAATTTTTTTATTTCAATTTTTATTCGCGAGTTGTTTGACGTATTATATTGTATTGTACAATGAGGGACTGAATCAAAGAATTAGATAATGTGATTGGTTCAACCTACTCTCAGCAACTGGCTCAGACCCACTTCTTAACTCGTCTGCCCAACACCTAAATTTTTGTTCAATTTTTGCCCCACATATCCCTTCAACCACTCATCCCATTATGGGTACCTAATCGTGAATTAACACGTACGTTGCAGCATACCGTATCAACCCCACTCAGCCCATTTGCTGAGGGTTGGCGAATTAACCTCCACCACATGGTAAGCCTCTGTTGGCATTTTGTGAGATAGAAAAAAAACCTCTTGAGAAATCCATGGGATAGCCACCATTTGTCATTTTTAGATTAATTCGGTCTCTATCCCCCTTCCCCTTGAATTATCCTACCTGCCCGCATGTTATGTCAAGAGCCCTGAAACAAACACTTTGTATAAAGGTTGCCCACACGGGTACAGCTGGTTTGTGGTTGAAGATGTGGATGCGGGGAGGAATGACGGGGGATTTTTGAAAGTGACATTGGTTTTTGAGCGTGAAGGTGATTGGGATATCTGCTAGGTGTTAAGCTACTGGAGCCAATGGATTGGAACGCTAATCTCCAGCAAACAACGAAACAGTGTATATTGACTCGCCTCTTGTCTGGTGGAGGTGACAGATGAGGCACGGGTAACCTTAACTCACAAATGCCAGTTAAACTTTATTTCTGTCTCTCGAAATCCTCTCCTCTTATGTAAAATCTAGAGTGGATTTAGCAATTCTAGCTCATTGGCTTCCCTTGCCCATGAACCTACTTTATGTACTTCAAATCATGTTGATCCATACACTTTTAAATTCTAAAAATTGAATCCAATAAATTTATTAATTTTAAGGTTTCACAACTAGGCTTCCAAAAACCTCGTAAACCTTACTCGTAATTCCTATTCATGGCACCGTGAATTGCTAAATGAACAGCTTAATTAAAATTCAAGTTAGAAACCATTTGCATAGAAGAGCATCGTCAAGGCGCGTGTGGATCCAGCCTCCAGCGAATATCCATTTACTTTGGAAACAACTTTAGAAGATCATGTGTATGCATGCAAAGGTAAAGTTAAACTATCATCCATTCCCCTCATGAGCTATTATTATTTAAAAGTCGGAGACTTCTTAGGAGAAGCTTCCATCGTTTGCTGCATTAAAATGTCGACACGAAGCTACCATATTCCCTGACGTCAATCCTTCCTTCAAATTAATAACTTGTTTTTTTCTCCTGACATGCATGCATAGATAGAGATTGGAATAGTATACTCATATTATCCTCTCCCATTCTTTTAAAACAAACTTTTACCATTCCGAAGTGCCAAGTGAATATTGGCCAGTCTTATGCGTGACGTGTGCTGATGCATTCGCGTGTAAATCAAGTTCTGGCAGCCAGTGCAATGATTGGGAGAGGAATAAGTCCATGCACACTCCGAAATACCTCACCCTTTGGTTCGGATTCTAATTGGAATTCTAATGTTCTTTCTGTTAATCATGTTAACTAGCTGATACTTACATAGCTACGATTAGGCAAACAACGGAAAATTACAGCAAATACCATTAAGGCGTGTTGCAATCCACAAGAAGAAATTTTTCTCTTTCCTTTCTCTTGAATGAATGAAAATCTATTTTTGGATGGCGAAAAAATCATTAAATTATTCAACCCATTTCTCTGTAAAAAACAATGGAATTTAATCACTGGGTTCTGTGCATTAAATATTTCATAGGAACAAAATTCGGTAGAGCGTAACGCTGAGAGAATAGGGACGGATTCAGAAGAATTCGTTACTTTCTTTGAATTTTGAAATGGGTGGATATAAAAGGTGTATTGTTGAATCTGCGGAAGAGCAGAGGGTATTGGAAGTGAATAATGGGGATCCAACTCAGTGGACAGAGACGAGATTTATTGCAGTAGTCCCTACGTTCAGATATTACTTTACCCTGAGGGGGAATTTCACATTCACGAGACAAAAGCCACTTTTGGTCTTGTCGCCGTTGCCTTGTCACTCTCATCTCAAGTTAAGAATAGTTTCGGACACCTAGATAAAGATGCCGGAGGGAAGCTACTCTATATAACACAACAGGCAATAAGTAAGTCTCGCTTTCCTTAAGCCTTCTTAGAAATTTTAGGGGTTTTATTTGAAACTCACTCCTATTAAAGACAATTTATTTGACGGCATAAAAACCCCTTTGTGCATGTAACATGGCGCCAAGAAAAAAACTGGTCGTAGGTCATCGGTGATGTATTTATGATTCAATTACATCACTACAATGCTGGATTCAAACGGCCCAGAGGACCATTGTTAGTTGAAAATAAATTTAAACTATTATCTCATCATCGCGGACCAGCAAACGTACCTAATCCGACGAAAAACGGTATTTGATGATGAAACGATGAATTAATGAATAAAAACAATGGAAAAAACCAGGGGTCGGGCACAAGAGGACCGACTACCTGCATACAATTTTTGCTGACTCAGCTGAATTCTAATCATGTATTATTCAGATTAATTAAAGATTAAGACCATCAATTACGAAAAGCTTAGCCAAGGTCTTCATTGAATCACCCGCAACTCACTAATACGCACATTGATTTATTCCTATTGGAATAGCGAAAGAGGTACGTGCCGCTTAGGCATGATCACATAGTCTCATACACAGAACACGATTACACATTTTTATTTTGTATGCAAATAATGATATACCAAATCACATTAATAAGACGTACCCAAACACTAAACCCAAATGACAACTCTTTCCTACAAGATAAGATGTAATAAAAAAGAAAAGTAATTTTATGCTACATCTCAAAGGTGTTTGTAGTGTAGTAATTACAATTCAATCCAGCTCCGCTGTTGAATAATAAGGTTCACACAAAATTCTTACAAATTGGGAAACCACATATAATTATATGGGTAATTATGATTGTATGAAGTGATGATGTAGTGGTTTTAAGGAGTGAGTGAGTCAGCATTGGATCTAAACATTAAGAGTTTTTCAAACTATTGAGCCAAAAGGTCGCAAATCAGATTGATTGGATAATTGAGAATGTAAACGAAGCGTACAACTTGTTAGCTTGACCTATGACTAGCATGTATTGAAAGAATGATCAGATTTAACTTTATGGCATGCTCTACGGGCAAAGTCCATTCAATGCAATTCTAATCCAATTATATTTTAATCGTTGTTCCTAAACTAAAGAATCCATGACCTTTCAACTGGGTCCAAGTTCTTTCATCCTAGTCCTTCCTCAACTATGTTCTGTCTTATCCAATTAAATCCAATGTGTGATGTGACATGCACGACGTGCGTGCGATTTGCAAATACTTTATTGCCTTTGCTCTGGACAAACCCCACATTGAATTCTTTGTCCCATGTTTGGCAATTAGAAACAAACTTTGGGGATAACATAAAGTTCATTTGATTTTATGCTCCAATTAAAACTTACTAATTCCCTTAATTGCAATTCTAATTATAAAATGAGAGAAGAGTAGAGTAGAAGAGTGGAAACTGCGTTGGGATTCCTAGATTAAAATAAAACAGATAGCCATAATTTTGTCCCATATGGCTGCCCCCCTCCAACTGTCAAAGTCTTTTTTTGGACTGCAGTTACACTAGGCAATTTGCCCTGAATCCTACGCTATGCTTTCCTTTTCCTTTGAGTTCCACAAATAACTAGTATGAGATTTATTCCGTTGCGGCAAGAGCAAGGCTATCAAATTAATAGAGGCCAAACTTTTTTTTATGTCCTTTCGACCTCTGAGAAATTTGCCGCGGATTGGAACGTGGTAGACTGTGGTCATTAGACCTATCAGATTTACTGATATTTAGTAAATTGTATCTAACACACTAAGTCAAAGTTCCCTAATTAAATCTCACTCGTGCTCAAAACGTGGTTGACTGTTGATTACAAACATCAAAATTATTCATTCCCCTCACAATGCTTGCAAATCAGGCCGAATGACAGCGACTCAATTCCAAGTAACATTATTTTCATCCTCGTGAATACGTTTTATTCTAGGTCACTCTCGTTTCATTGTTTACCAGTGTAATGTCATCAAACATTCCGAGGCATCTAATGTCCTCCGTTATGTTTTACACCTTGTAAAACTTTTGGAATGTGTTTCTGAACGTCAGTGAGCCCTTTTCTCCGAAGTGCAACACATTATTGAAAAAATATTGGTCATGGCATGAGAATTGTTTTTGCAAATCACGGATTAATGGTGGATGGTGGGAGGATTTGATTGGTTACCAGGGAAGGAATTGCAGAATTCTTGAAGCCTGTTCACGCAACCATTCCCGTAGCCCTTAATCAGAAATGAAGGGGGAGGAATTCCCCTGCCTTACCCAGTTGAGAAAGGAATGCGAAGATAGTAGAGATGGATGATAAGGTTGGATTGGAAGGAATGGGTTATGGACATGGAAACAATGGCATGTTTAGCAAATGGTGAAGATGAGAATGGCCTCAGGTCTCACTTGCCCTACAAACTTTATGATGACGGCGACGAAGGGTTTTAAGACGTTCCTCATCAGAGCAGCGCCAGCCAAGAAAATCCCATCCCACGAACCAACCTGTTTGACCACCTTCCTTCCTTACCTTCCACTCAAAACTTCCATATCTCCCTTTCCATCCATTAAGTCAAGTGGGCATTCGCGTTGGACTTTTGTATCCCATCCATAAAGAGGAAAATAATCCTCAGTTTTCACCTCAAGATGACAAAGGGAGTCAACGGAAATAAAGTGTCCTTGTCCCTAAAACCCTCTGGATTGGAAATCTCCAATGACTGATGACTGGAAGATCCGAGAGGGCAAGACGTGACTTTGAGATATTTCATATCCCTTCATTATAATTTGGAAGAGAGTGAGGTAAACGGGTAGGATTTTTTCCTTAATACCCCACCTTAAGAACCCTTCCCCATAATCCCAACCCGTTCCGTTAATTGAACACAAAGATTCCATCCAAGTCCACCTCCTACTCGCCTACAATACAATATTATTCACAACACTTGGGCATACCTGCCGGGATTAAAAAAACAGGAATGACCGAGGGTAATACCTTCGCAGAAACTGGTCAAACACATTGCAAATTAATCGTTAAACCCACGAGTCCAACCCAACAACCATGCAAGAGGTTTGCCAAACACCAGTCTTGATAATTTTAAAACCCTTGCATGTATATTTTACATGTTGCAAACTGGTATTTTCTTTCCCATCTTGCAATGCCATTGCCATTAGTCAGTTATGTATTGTACATACTAACTGAGTTGTCGCAAAAAAACTGCAAAATGCAAATGCTGAGGATGATGGAGCGCAGCCCCTGATGTTGAACCTGAGCTTATCACCCGGGGGTTGGGTGTCGGTAGAGAACAAGCAAGCCAGAAAACAAAGGAATTGAAAACTTAATTGCCATTTGGTTAATGTCGAAATATAAATACTCCTTGATCCTCGTAATAATAATACAACGTAACGTATAGTATGTGGTACATGTATATCCCAATCCTACACTACACTAACTATTATTGTCTTCCAAGTTAAAGGTTTAGCATAATGAACGAACATGGATGTTTACATCACTCAACCGGATAAATACAACCTTCGTTCCTCAAGAATATAATACATTAAATTGAAATTGTTACCTTTATGTTGATTCCCTTTGGAAAAGTTGGATGAGTTGAATTTGCTGCCAAAAGCAGATTTGCCATGTGTGGACTTGTTAAGGTCGAATTGCAAAGAAGTCACAAATTCCTAGTCCCACTGATTTAGACAAAATATTCTACGACGGGGATAATGAGTAACCTTTGGATTGTAATGTTGGAAACAAAATAATATTTGAGACGGCGAAGAACTACGACGGTACGTGTTTGGCCAACAACAGCTCAGCGCCCACTGAATGTTGGACGGGGTTTGCATGAAAGGCAAAGGGAAATCTCTCCTCCTCAATCTACATCCCATCCCATCGTATGCTATGACCCACTTCCATGTCTTTTCAACCCTATCCAACTAAACACCAACAACTTACGTTTTAACACCGTAACAATACTTACATCCATTAAACCATGCAACGTATTTTCATTACGGAATTTCTGATTTGTTTCCAGATTTGGATACCCAATATGCAAACGGGAAAAGTTTATTTTTAGAATAAAACTAAAATCAGAAAGCTTTTTGAATTTGAAAAGCCAGCTTTGCTGATTCTTAGTCTAGACAGTCTAGAGTTTGAAGAAATGCACGCGCTGTAGTGTGCTGGATTTCTAAAATTTATGCGTCGTCATCACAGGATCAATTGAAACAAATTTCAAAGGTTCATAACTTTTTTACTACACAAGCAGTGAACAGAGCGTGTTTGAAGCTAAGTTAAATAAATAACCAATGTTTAATTTAAATGCTTTAATTAATTGCAAAAAAAAATACTTTCAAAGCTAAAGTCACACGAAAATATCTTGTGCACTGTTCTAGGTTTTGTTTCTATTTCTAGTTGTAATGCTTATTCTTTTGCAATTTAAATTCACACTGGATGGAGTTGCACTGAATGAATTAACACTTATCGTTAGGTTGAGTCGACTGTACCTAAAAAGTTGCATTTAATCAGTAATTTTGCGGATGACACAACTGTTTGGTACACTGGTAAACCCCAACTTTCTCTTGCAGTAAATGTTATAACCGCCGTTCGTTATGTATCGTATGTATCTTCAAGTGTGTTCAAAGAATATTGAATGCGCAAGAAAGAATTACTCAACATTTTCAGAAAGTTGAGGAATTACATCTGACGAAGTATGAGTCTGAATTATTGGTTGCTTTCTGCGTGCGTGCATTAATCCAACCAAGATAATAAATTTTGTTTAAAACAATGAACAAGCAGTATTGGGTACATTAGGGTGGAACGTTTCACAAACTAAAATTTAATTAAATACTCAAGTTGTTTGGATTCAGCAGTAATACCATTATATGTTTTATAAATAAACAAAACTGAGTAGCACACGAAAAACCTGCTCTACGAACCTCAAACTTGTACGGATAGATGAATTTCAGAAGATCTTTTTCGTAATCAGAGATTTGCAACGTCTGGGCTCAGCACAATTTACAAAAAAGGACGTAAACCAATAACCATAACAAATCAATGTAATATAAACAGAATGCATAAACAAGATTTCTTGTATGAAAACTATGGGCAGTGGGTATTGCACAATCTGAAAACAACCTTCAGATGAAAATGCGCTACAAATTTCATTTGACAACTACGGTTTCTTTATTTCAAATCTACAGCATAGCAGTGTACAACTTAAGGTACAATTCAATAATTTCAAAGTTATATCAAGGCTAAGCCCGTAATAATCAAGTAAGGGCTACAAGCAATGAAAACTAACAGTCAAGCACTTAATGAAAAATCCATCACTTTTAATGTTAACAGCCATTCATATAATTTGTTTTAATATTTTAACTAGCAAGCAAGCTGTTCACATTGTCACGCAAGTATATGAAGAAATTCTTTGTCAAACACGAAAATACTTCACCTCATCTAAAACATACGCTTACTAGCACTCGGCGGGCCCTTCACCCCCGCAATCGTCCTAGTTTAAATTATTTTAACACATGCTTTGGGTCAGAGGTGTAAATATAACAATAGATTGATCAAATTAAAAATTAAAGCTGGCGACTCAAGAGCTTATGGGTTGTTAAGAAACGCGTGGCTTATATACCACTAACCTCTAAAAACAAAGATTGAAATATTTTGGACGTAAATGAGATACTCGTCATCTCTCCTTTGCATGGCGCGTTGCTGAGGTCAATCATTGGCGAAACGACACATATTGTATGATGTCTCATAACATAGCGCTCCAAATCAGAAGTCAAAGGTCAGGTCAACTTGTGACCTCAAGATACATTCTTAGCACAGCCTCCTGAAAACAGTGACATATATGTAACACATGGCGTGTTTCTCTCTCGGTTTAGCTGAGGTCAATGCCCTAACTCAGAGATTAAAGGTCGTGTCAACTTGTGACTCCACCTACGGAATGCCCGCTGACCTCCAGAACATTTTAAGCTATCAACCTCCAAAATCGGTTCATTGGTTTCGAAGGAGATACATAGATGTATAGAAGACCCACACTCACACACAGACACACACACTCTCCACTTTAGTATGTGTACAGTGTACATATGACAATTAACAACCAAAAGGCAATGCAAACCACTAGCTGTCCAAATCGGGTGCTTTACGAGCAGATATGTTGCCTTCAAGAAAGAGCAGTTGTTAAGCAACAGTCGTTTCGGCTGAAAATATTTGTTGAGTTAAAGCTCTTGCAAAACAACATGAATAAATTCTATGCAACAGTATTTATTTTTGTGTATGATAAATGATAGGTAGCTTATGAAGTTGATTAAATAAATTCCGCGAAGGAAAGTATACATTCTTGAACGGTTCTGTGTGCAATGCTTTGATATGCATTGGCATATTCTTTTGTTCCTTCTTTGAGTAAATAGGCAATGTATCTTTGTTTTGGAAATTACAGATGCACTGAATTTACAATAATAGACACAAAGCTCATACAAGGGCAGCTAGTACATTATTAAGTGTCAAGCTAAATTATTATTTATTCAAGCACCTGACTCACATCGTGATTCCTGACTTTTCAGCGGGGTTCATTTTATTCTCCAAAGAATAAATTGTAGTTCCGGACTACACAAGTTGGGCACATGGCACAGTGTTCCACCTCCCGTACTGATTCTAAATTCCTTCCTGCTGCTTGGTTCATGAAAATTTGTTTTTCAATCAAATTTAAAATTAAAATAAACCAAATCACATGGATGAAGAACATGCTTAAAGTTTACTCTACTTCGAACTTCAACTAGTTTGTATCCTGTATCTTTTTAAAATACTGTAAAAATATTCTTAGTAGCTTGTTGCTTGGCGCAAGTAATTAGTGTATCTCGAGCTTTGTGCATGGTATCTTCAAAAATAGTTAGGTTGTAACTTGTGAGAGGCAAAACACTTTTTCACCAAAACAAAGCTAAATGCATTGAGTGACAATTCGCAAATTTTTCCCTTCTCATTAAAGATCCTGTCTAGAGAAAGGGGTTTATCTGGTGATAAGAGAGACATTAGAAAGGTGCCTGGATATCCAGCTCTGAAAAACATATTTTTCCAAACAAAGCATTTCCTTCATTGGTCTTGTACTTTATCCTTCTAACTTGTATCTCATAATATTACCAAACATGTATTTCATGTTGAGTATTTTATTTTGAGACTATACATTATAGTGCATTGTAAAAAAATATATCTTTAAGATGCTTTCCACATGCAATGCCCAACTGTGCCTCAAAACAAAGCAACCTCGTACTTAAACGACGTAACATGTGCTGTTTCGAGGAATTCTAGTAGTTTTTTTTAGAATATTAACTTTTAGGTTTGGACTTGCAATCTAATGTTAAAAGGGTCCAAAAAAGTCACACGACTTATTTTAGATTCCTTTAGTGCTGAAGAGCTATTAGCTTTCTTGGGGTTGACCGTAAACATAATTTCCTCCAAAAACCTTCTAAACCTTAATTTCATCTGCCCTGTGAAGAGCTCAGTTGCGTTGACGACGTTAATATGATATACACGCGCATAAGATCATGGAGCATGGGTTTATATTACATTAGTTTCTTTGTTCACTTTTCTAGTTGTCAAAAGTTCTCCATTCTAACCTTTGTTCAATTAGATTTTCCTTCTTGAATCATCTATCAGGTCAAATGCTATTATATAACCTTTACATTACTAAAGTAGAACTAGGGCATCTGCCGTCTTTCTTCTCTCTTCAGTTTGAGACAAAGGTGGACCACTTTATTCAACAATAATCCTACTGTAATATTGCTTTATGTTGCCTGGTTTTATTTTGCATAAGCAAACTTTGAAATTTATTTTTCACATTATATTTTTAATGTGTTTTTAAGAAAGAGAATATTAAATTCAATGCTATCATGTTTTATGTAGTAAGGCAAAGAGGCATGTAAGCAAACTGCTTTCGATGTGGTGAGCTCATTTCGTTCAAAAATCCTAGTTTTGAATTATTAACCAGTCTTCAGAGCTAGCAGGCACATACAATATTCCTTAAATGTAGCGCTTAGAAGCGTAAAATGAATTGGTTCACTCTCTCTACAAGCTTTGGAAATTTTGTTTACATTAAACGGTGACTCTTACTTGGGGAGTGAAGGGACACTTTTTAAACCTCCTTTACACTTGTATACAAACAAATACTATCTAATTTTTGTCTGCTTTATTGTTGTTTGTATGTAATGTAAGTAATAAAAATGTATTGTGTGCTTTTGTGTCAGGAATGCTGTCTCGGTACCGGCAATCGCTACTGAGCTTAATGAAATATTTTTTGAAAAACATGTGTCATTAATTTCTACTCCAAGGTATTGTTTAGGTTTAGTGATGCTTTGAATTGATTAGAAATAACGGGTTATTCAAGTAGGGTCGGAGGTTAATCACAAACGGGGTTGAGTGAAAGTGAATAAGAAACCACGACTACCCGAATTTATGATAGAGCATGGGTAAAAGTAAAATGAGAGTACGACCACGGGAGGCTGCGGAGAAGACAGTTTCAATTCAGTTTGTGTTCCTTAACTTGATCCCAGTCGAAAGTTGAGTTTCCTCCAGAGAAGATGCTCTCCTCCCGCGACCTAGTATCCCGGAAGCTATTTCTTCCTTAGACAAAGAGTTTAGACGTTCCTGTGTAAAAATCTAATAAAAGGGCTTGTGTGCTTTGCTGCCTCTTGATTAAAATTTATTCCCCTGTCAAATCCTGTTTGAGGGTTTGTTGGCAGCGACCAAATACACTACCTATCCACTCCTGAGTGCTCAGTAATAACGACTTCAGGCCCAAAGAGTTCCAGTTTGTCGTGTGTCAAAATGATCTGAGTGACGCGCTAAATCCATATTGCACACATCTGGAAGACAAAAAGAGTAAAAATAAATTTAATTTCTCCTTTTCCTTAAAATTTAACATTGACTTGTGATTGTAGAGCAGGAAGCGCAAGTAGTAATGTTGTCAGTTTTTTAAGTCTTACCATCGAGTCATATAATTCTGTAATTCTGTTGTAACAGTGGTCTTTTTTGTCAATCCGTTCGAAGGCACGGATCTTTTATCTATTTAGAATGGATCCGGTTTCATGATTGCTTGGCTGAATTCATTATTCTCAAATATCCGTAAAGGAATTTCGGAGAAGTTTTAAGAATTTTCCTAATGCAAATCAGGTTACAGATGGAATTGGATCTTGTGGGTGTGGTTTGGCTTCCTAAAATTCATAAATTCAGACGGGAATCGATTTTGCTTTGCATTCAATTGCTATTCGCAATATTTGACTTTTGGTATGGAGTAATCATGGGAGGCAAGATAGGTTTTTAACTCGCTTAAGATTATTAAATTTTCAAAAATAACATTCTCAAAATGTGCATGTTTAGCTAGAAACATGACAAATTCCTGCTTAGTAGTGGAAGGCATGTCGTAAGCAATAAAATATCGTTTGTTTTGTTAACAGTAAAAAATACTGTCAACTTGAGCAGTTAAATACGTTATCTATTATTACGATTACGAATCAGAAGCCACATTATTGTCACAAATGGAACGAGTGAGAAAGCGACCTATGCAAACCAATGTATTTCCTAATCAATTTTCCTGACAATCAAAGGCAAGAAAATACACTTCCCTTCGACCCTTCGGTTTCAATTAAGAACTTGTGAGTGGATTTGTGAACAACAGTCGTTGAAAGTATTTTCCAGAAGTTGGAGTCAGGAAATTAAGTTTGGCGACTGATTTATCTCCTTTTACACTGGAGACTGGCTACTACCAGTAAAGTGAGTGTCTTGGAGTGCCGGGAGATACAAAGGAAAAGCGGTTTGGTTGATTGAGTTCCAGCTTCAGTTGAAGTGCTTCTGTCGGTGACCGGAATCAGAATCACATTTGGAGCCACCCAACCACTTCCACCACATCTAAAGGTCATACAATTTCAACTACATTTTAATACGTGTCTTGCCTTTCTTGAAAACCCCTTACTTCTAAACCGTTCATATTACAAGCTACTCTTCTTGTCAATGAGCTACGGGAAATAACTTGTCAACTTTGTTTATAGAAACTTCCCCCCCCCCCC
>JAAXYW010000127.1:21408-56968 GCA_036851895.1 Orthonychiurus folsomi
TCCCCCCCCCCCCCCCCATTTGATTTGCCTTACCTATAGCTGAGTTCGTGTAAGATCAAGGTTGCAAGATTGCAATTAGTGTTTCATTGAATAATGGTAATGCAAAATGACTTTAGGGTAGGATTGGATTGCCAATTTGGTGTCTAATTTTGTAAGATTATCCGCCTAACCTTGACAAGCAGGTTCAATTTTCTCTCAACTTTAGAATTCCCCGCACTTTCGCGACACCTGGAAAATTCGGCGCGTATGGACTTCAGGATAAAATATCACTTTCACTCAAGTTTCCATCAAACAGATGTGAAGGGAATCAACTTTCACCCGTCGTCCGTCGAAACAATTTTACGAGCATGGGTATTCCAGGGAAACGACCCAATAGAAATCTCCTACACCCAAGTAATCATTTAGAAGGTCCTTCGTCAGCATCAGCTTCATGTAACCGCGCTGCCCATCTGCAATACAGCCTCAGTCTCAATAAAAGCTACACTTTCCTCACCTTTGCAATCGAATCGAATAAGAATAATGACGATTCCAAAGAGCACCCAGAGAAAGGATTCCTTTGCTAAACTTGTGTGAAAGCGAAGTCGACCTGGGACTGGGATAAAACTCCTAAAACCAAATCATTAGAAATTGGCGTCATTAATTCTAAAACCCTTGAGGCACTCCAAAGTTTGCTAGTTAGTAGTACTTCACAGTTTATTGAACTGGTGAATAATTAAAACAATTAAAAAGTGTGGTTTCAAAGTTATGTAGTATACCTTGTTAGCATGGGTGGGATTGTGAAGCAGACCGGAATCCTCAAACGTCAAAAACTAAATTAAAGGGATTTAGGGAATCGAATATTAAATTACACATTTTTCAGCTAGTGCTTGTGTCTGTACTAGTTCGCAAGTACTTGATATCGACCCCATTTCAGTTCCTTACTCTCGTTAAAACTACATTTTGTTTTCTAAGCAATTCATTTTTGCTAGTAGAAAATATTTTGCTTGCTGCAAACGGGGACATAATGTGCGGAAAGGCGGAGGAAGTGTGTACGCGTGCCTTGAAGCACAAGCGTTCTCTGGAAAATATTTTCTTGCGTTGATTTAGCAATCGCCCAGAGGCAGTCAGGATGCAAGAAAACTGGGAAGAATAGATATTGTGATTTATATTCTGGAGGCAAACGCACCACTCTCCGAGGACAGATTTAAGTTTAGTTCGCTTGCTTTTATTTTACTTGAACCCATTATACATGAATAACACTTCCCTCCTTCAACCTCCATTACATCTTGACAGTATTAAAACTTTCCCTTTTCTTCCATTATATTATTCCGTCCGATTTTACCGAATCTGCAAAACTGAACTTTCTCTTTTATTATTGTGTGCAATGAACGTCAATTTAATGACGTCTTGACCCAAATAACTGTCTAATAGGGTAATACTAAAGGACTTGCAGACTCTCATTAGAAATAACTGCAATTTTAGTATTGCCAGCCGTTGATGACACGTTTCCTCATTTGTTTAACTTCCAATTTTATTGTTTTTGGATGTACACAACATTAAATCTATTGATTATGATATACCATTTTGCTGACATATTTAATGCCCTTGAAAGTCTGTCAAGGCTAATTTCTTAATATGTTTCCGTGCTGTTGAGCAATTAATTTGTAACGGAAATTGGGTATCATGTTGCCGAGGCTTGGGAACAAGAAGGATGAATGAATAACGTATCAAAGCTGTCAGTAGTCCACGGTCATAAAAACTACAGCCTTGCATGTTCTCCCTGGAGAATAAGTGTTCAATTAATAAAAAAATTTAGACGGCAAGTTATTGGTAGTCTAGTTGCCGAATAATTTTAGTATTAATTTACGACATTAAGTTGACCTACATATCCTTTCGTTTTTGTTGTTAATTTGACAATTTGATTCTGGTTTATTCAGGGTTTTGAAAATCAAAATGTACGGACTCTTGTTGGAAAGTTTCTCCAACTTTGTTAAACTTCGTTGGGGAGAAGACAGCTGGGATGCTATTCGGAGACATGCAAATCTTGAATCATCTTCGTTTTGCATCCATGAAATTTATCCTGAAACTGTTATGCCCAAGCTAACTGAAAGTACAGTTCAGGTAAGCTTACATAAGCAAAATATTTCATAATATTTCTTATCTGACTATTGTGAATCACGCATCGTATAATTTTGTGTTGCTGACTTGAGCTAGCAACTTTAATTGAATTGCTTCAGGTCCTTGGAATTGAAGAACGAGAGCTATCTGATGCCGTTGGAGAGTATTTTGTGGATTTTGTTAGCCAATTCGGTTACGACCAAATTCTATCTCTTCTTGGTCGTCACATGAGAGATTTCCTGAATGGTAATCGTATCCTCTTATTATTACAAAGAATGGAAGCTGGTGTGTAGCCCTGGAACTCCTTTCAAATCTTGTGTGCTTTCAATTACCACTCGAGGAGGCTTTGGGAGTATTTGTGCGCAGAAGAAGAGCTTAGATGTTTGTAAAGTGCAATACAGAATACAATTAAATGGAATAACTATTTGACAGGTCTAGACAACTTGCATGAATATTTGAAGTTCTCCTACCCGAAAATGATAGCTCCATCCTTCTTCTGTGAAAAGGAGACGGCGTCTGGTATGATACTCCATTACAGGAGCAAACGACGAGGATTTGTCTGCTATACAATGGGACAAATCAAGCAGGTAAATCACCAGCATCTAACCCCATTTAAAATAATTACTATGCTTTGTGGTGCACCTAATGTGCTGACTACTCTTCAGCCCACATTGACTTGAATATAGTATTATTGTGAAGCCTTAGCAAATTTGATCCGTGTTCTAATTTCTAAACTTGGACAATATTCATTCGTATTTTTACTACGGAAGTCACACTATAATGTGTATACCCGTCCATAACTTGAGAGAGAGATGAACCGTGCAAATCTCGGCCTATAAATTGTTTGGAAACTCCCACTCTATACCAGCATTCAAATAAAAGCCATACGGCAATGCAATTTGAAGTGTATTGAGTGAAAAGCACGGCACCTCGGGTAGAAGAAAATCAGGATGAGGCTTCATTCTATTCCCATTCATTAGAGAAAGCGAGATGAAATAGCGAAGGGAAGGGATAACCCCCAGCTGTAGTCGTATGTGAAAGACTTTCTTTGTAACATTCAGAAAAGGATGTGATGTATGAGGGCCGTAGATTTCTAAGAGTCTAGATATTTCAGTTAAGAAGCTTTCTTGGGGTTTGACGCAGTTTCAACTCTTGAATTGATCCCGCTGCTTTTAAGGTAAATTAAATAGTTCCTTTTGCCCACAGGTCGCCAAACGGTTTTACGATACCGAATGCAGCATACAAATCCTGACGGAGGAAATGGAGGGCAGTACGCTTCATGTGATTTTTGATCTCAAATTTGACAACCGGGCGTTTATTCGGGATAAGGTTAATTGTGTCAACCTTTTTTGCATGTTTAACGTTTTGAGTTCGTTTTTGGAACACATGTAATATGAAAAAATAATTTGTATTATTGCATTTGGTTTTCAGGCAGTATCGCAGACGCTATTACACGGAGAAGAGAAGCTACTTCTATTCCCAGCGTCTAAACTTTTCGAATTATTTCCCTTCTGCATTGTATTTAGGCAAGTCTTATGCTAATATGTTGAGTTGAATTGTAATTAATAATGCACTCTGACATGCAAATGCTTCGGCTTCTAAGCAAAATCGATCACAACCTCATGCCCCAAATCCCGGAAGCCAATACCGCGAGTAAAGTTCATATTTTATTTCCACCACAATAAGCATGAGTATAGGGACGTGGTTTTCAGGGTTTAGAATTCTCTCGTGATATTTCCGGATCCTTCATTCCTGTGAGTACTGATCAGACAAGTTTTACATGCCATGACAATGAGAGCGCAAGGGGAATAGATTTATCCCAAAGCTCAACCCTCATCCTATGATATAAATCTTTTTACTTCTTTGGTAAAACATCCTACCTCAACCTCAAGTCTACTGGAAGCCCTTCGCATGGAAATTTAACTAAGCCCAATACTTAATACTTAGAGGCGTACACTTTTATTACATCCTCTTATGCACGAATATGGAATTTAACAATCCAGAAGAGGCACATGCAATTGTATTATGGTTTCTTATAATAATCCAGTTTCTTTTTTTTTTAGCCATGATATGGTTATTCGGCAGATTGGGTATTCACTCTCGATGATCCTTAAGGATTTGATGGGAGCTTCCGTGACAGAGGCGTTCGAATTGATCCGTCCCATAATTCCAGTGACATTTGCAAGCGTACGCGAGTTTTTTTTTTATACGCAACAAAAAAATTATTCGAATTCTAAAACACATTATCGATTCTAGATATTGGAACGACAAAACAATACGTTCGAATTGGTGACAATAGCACTCCTCAAGAATAATGAGAATAATTCAGTAGTGGCTAATAATTCCCGTGAAATAAATTTACATCTGCGTGGTAAGCTGGGATTTCAGCGATCAAATGATTAGTCATAAATTTGATATTTTTAGCAGAATAATGTTTTAGGGCAAATGTTGTACATGAAGGATTGGAACAGTATTGTATTTCTTGCATCGCCAGTTATGCCCGACTTGGACACATTATTTGCATCTGGATTGTACCTCAATGACCTCTCTCTACATGATTGCAGTCGGTCAGCAAGACACATCATTAATTGCTATCCTTACGTGCTGAGGTTATTCCATCACTTGTAAATTTATTCGTAGAGACTACACCCTTGCCGGAACTCAACAGTCTGCCGAACTACAACTCGCCCTTCATCAAGAACAACTCAAAACAAAGAAGCTGGAAATAAGCATGAAGAAGTTGGACTATGAGATGAAACGAACAGATGAACTTTTGTACCAAATGATACCAAAAGCTGTAGCAAATCGTCTTCGGCGCGGTCTGAATTTTCGTCAAACCTGCGAGGTTATTCCTAACAGTTGAATCCTAAGTGCACTATTTTATAGATTACGTGGCTAGCGGAGACTAGGAGGGTCGTAGAATAGTGGGGAAATGGGTGGGATCACATTCACTCAAAGTGTTATTCCACAAAGTAGTGGTAGTAAAGTTTACTGGAGTGGGACAACGATGGGAGGGATAGTGAAATGGACAAGGGCTGCCATGCACCTGTGGAGAGAAAGCCAATTTATTGCGCTTACTCCTTGACTTGTCTTACTCCTGGCTAACCTTTGAAGATATTATTGGATCTGGATGTCGTATCCGGTTCTTCAAAGGTGTTTTCTTCCTACACGTACACACTTTTCTTTGTACTTTAATCGCTAGGTTTTTGATGCTGTGTCCATCCTCTTCTCTGATGTGGTCAGTTTCACGGAAATTTGCAGTCGAATTACTCCCATGCAAGTCGTGGACATGTTGAATCATATGTACTCTTTGTTCGACCAGCTTACGGAAAGGAATGTGGTTTACAAGGTAGGATTACTTATGCAATTAACAGAAAGAAGAGTACATAATCCTTTTATCACCTCCTTATTCATTCTCCAGCAACACAAAGTAGTACGGGTTTATAATCTTAAAAGCTGTTTCTATCATTTTCAGGTTGAAACAATTGGAGACTCGTACATGGTTGTTTGTGGTGCACCAAACCAAGAACTAAATCATGCGGAGAAAATTTGTGATATGGGCATGGACATGATGGATGCGTCGAAGGGTATATACGATCCGAGTCGAGGTAAATTCTTGCTTGCTAATCTTAATTCCATAAAAGCATCTAATACCAGCAGAAGGTTTGGATAAATCCAAGAAACCATTATCCTTACTTTTTTTTAGAGGTAGAGCATTTAGAACTGCGCATTGGGATTCACAGTGGCAATGTAGTAGCCGGGGTAGTTGGACTGAAGATGCCGCGATATTGATCTCTTCGGGGATACTGTCAACACATGCAAGTCGATCAACAATTATATTGTTTATTTTATAAAGCAAACTGCGTATGATTATGGTAGCAAACCGTGTTTTGGAAAATAATGTTTTGGATTTTTGTAACAGCGTCTCGGATGGAATCTACAAGCGAAGCTGGAAAAATCCAGATATCCAAAGTGACACAAAGTTTGCTCCCATCTTGCTACGAAACGCGCTACCGAGATGAAATTTCCATTAAAGGAAAAGGTTTGTGACATTTATTGTGTGTTAAATAAAAGAAGCGCATAACTGAGGACATAATGCGTATAATTTCAGGAAAAATGAAGACATATTGGCTGATTTCTCGACTCGGAAGAAGTCCCTTAACCACGCAAGATTGCACTGCAATTTCTTGGTCTGCACCATCAACAAGTGATTTCTCCAAGCCAGAATCTGCAAAAGAGGGCGATATTGGAACAGATTTGGCTCCAACCAAAGAATATAATGAGACGATTTCAATTTCGCCACAAAGTCCTGGTACTTTTATTACTTGAAATGCATTTTATTACGGAAATAATCAAGGTCGTTTTAGACGCAGACAGCGAGCCTTCCCTTGCTGACAATCCTGGTGAATTGAGTCTTCACATTGATGCACAGTGCGTGGACCAGGCAAAAAGTTTTCAACAACCCAATCAAGCAGGTGCACAGTGGAAGCAAAGGAATCATGAAAGCCGTAAAAGAGGCTATAACAAAAACCGTTTTTACGTCTAAGAAGAAACCTCACAGATTGACATCACCTACTAGATCAGTCGAAATGTGTCCAGTCTTTCCGCTTTCTGACAGTAGTTTTAAAGTACCCGGTCAGTCTAGTTACATCCGACCTGATAAAACTCCGATCTGCCCTTAAACCCCCAAACTTAGCAGCTAGTTTACATTTAGAAACAGCTAAAGATGTACAAGGTAATTGTGATGCTTCTCATGTTGCAAATCTTGACCAACTTCGTGGTGAACCAGTCATGCTTGCTTCAATACGGGAGAAAAATATTCCCGCAATTGGATTGATCAAAGACAGATTTATTCTTTTGCAGCCACCCTCAAAGGATTCAGCATCACCAAAAGATATGCACAGAGTGGCATACACCTCCTACGCGAAAAACATGCCTGCAATATCTCCAGCTATGGAAGCATCTTCTGTTTGTAAAGATTTGTCTAATTCAGCCTCTTCTCCTGTCCAAATATCTACTAATGTGATTACAAAACTTGAGGAAGTTAAGGATTATCCGATACGACTAGAGCGGAATTCAGAATATTCAAAAAGAGCAACCACGCCCGCTTCTGCTAAGTGGGAGAATACGGCAATTCCGGATAAAAGTAAAGTAGCAAATAGTCAAACTTGCACAATACTTTAAACAATTTCATTAATCATTACATTTAAGCGCAACAGATTTTGTCGTCCGTCCTATTATCTCCATGAAATATAAGGCGCAAGTCCGAACCATACTGATAAAAGATGCTAATCTATACTGGCAAGCTATAAAAAATAATTATTTGATAGCAATTCTTTTAATAGTCATCGATGATGGTTGGGCTTTTCCAAACAAATCAGCTAGAACGCCGTGAAGTTGGATAATTTCATTTCTTGTGCTTTTTTTTACTTCAGTACTTAGATATTAATTGTTCCAGAAGTAACACACACTATTCACAGAGCATATCTCAATACTATTAAAATCAAAGTTATTACACACAAATCCATCCTAACCTAACAAAGCTAGTTTGAAACAACAGGAGACAAACCACATGACCTGGTCTCTGTGTTATTGAATGCATCAATCATTCGTCCTAAAGCCCAGCATTAGGTAACACTTTTTCAAAAAGAATGCTAGATCAAATTATTACTGAACTGAATCTTAGTAGATTATCATACATTTTGGTGTATATTTTGTTATTAGCACTTGGCGGGGTCTTCGGTCCCGCTGTTCGGACTCTACAGTCCGCTAGGAAATGATTTGTAGCTGTTCGGGCTTGTCCCGATAAATGTAGTAACTTAATTGCCGAAATTCCCTACTGAAATCCCTACTCAGTGAAGGTACACAAAAACCAAGAAGTACTAAATTTTCTTAGTTTATTGTACAACCTTAAAAATATAATACTGAATTTAGAATAGGGAAATAAAGTGAGGGAGTGGATTCCATATGAATTCGAAATAAATTGACTGGGTTCTGCTCTGCACACTTGAGAGGTTAGAATCGAAGTGAGTCCAATGTGACTCAAAAGGGGAAACCAATGTTGAAGGCGGAATGAGGAAATCCACATTTGAGACAAAATAACGGTACCTAGAATCAATGGATTCCCTTGACTTTCCATACAAACTGCATATTTGTAAATCAAATGAATGAAAAAAAATGCAAAATAAATACCGACTAACGGTAAATGACAAATATCAAATAACAGGAAAATGATAACCTATGAACTCTTGAACTTTTGAACTTAATTCTAAACAGAGGCAGCATGTGGAGACATGCATGCATAGGGAGACAGCAATGGGAGACATGCATGCATGGGGAGACAGCAAGGGGAGACATGCATGCATGGGGAGACAGCAAGGAAGACATCCGAGGGGAGACAAAGGGCAACAACTCCTAAACTTTTGAACTATTAAACTAGAATGCGAACACCCGCACTCGTCCTAGTTTAAACTGTTTTAGCACATGCTTTGTGTCAGAGGTATAAATATAACAATGGACTTATAATTAAGATATCGGTCAAATTAATAATTAAAACTGGTTACCCAAGAACTTGCTTGGGTTGTTAAGAGTCACACAATCACAGTTATATAGGCTTATCATTGTCCATTGTTATAATTCTTGCCACCTCTAAAATAGGCAGAAAAAAAGAACTTCTCTAAACTTAAATGAGATAACTGGCGTCACGCTTAAGCTCGACGACTCGTCATCTCTCCTTGGCATGCAGCGCGGCTATGGTCAGTCATTGCCAAAATGACATAATAACATCCTATGCTTCTCTTTCGTTTTAACTAAGGTAAATGCCCTAACTCAGAGCTCAAAGGTCAGATCAAGTTGTGACCCGGCCAGTGGAAACCCCACGGACCTCCTAAACATGTTAACTTACAAAGCTCTGAGATTGGTTCTGTAGTTTAGGAGGAGATAGAGTAGACACACACACACACAAGCAAACATTCCACTTTAGTATGTGTATGATTGTATGCATTATAATGTTTCCGCTGCATTGACGCATTGACACGTTTGTACAAGTTAGGTGAAAGTGGTTAGTCGGGATGTTATCATATTATATATATTTTTCTATTTCTTGTCTGAATTGTGTAAAGAGACGTAATCTATAATTTTGCCATTCTTGGAAATTTAAGATCTTATTAAAACTTGTGGGAAATTTTGTTTATTCGATTTGACCAAAGTCAAAGCCTCCGGCAAAGCTAGCAAACTATACAAAATCATTTTTCCTGTTCAAATCAGTCTAAGTCTTCATTCAAGTTTTAATGCCTTAAGAATTTCGGAATCAGAATCTTCTATAGCTCATTCATAAATATAGTATTTCCACCCACTTTGATCGATTGAATGAAAAAAGGATTACACGCAAATATTTAAGGAGTAGGTATTCGTATACAATGCCATAGTTATTTGCAGACTGTGATTTCCCAATTCTGTGTAGCAAAGAATTCTACCATGCATGGCTTAACGAATCAGAAATTAAGCGATTAAGATTCGTCTAGGGCATCCGTCCTACACAAACTTTCTAGAGGAATTGGCAAATGTTCTCATGTTGATTGTGTTATTGCATGTTCAAGTTGCAAAATATCATATTCCGGAATTAAAGAAAGCACTTCCAAGGTTTTAAGTTTCTGAAAAACATTCTTTCTGGCAAAGTGATTAAATCACGGGCACCGGCTCTCTGTAAGGAGCGAAATAAATTTGGCATTTACATTAAAATTGCCTTTTTGTAATTTTGAAAGGCTGAGAACTTTTATGTTGTTAAAACACGGTTTAACTACGTTCTGATCCTGACTTTTGGTTTAAAGTATTACAGTGAGTTCTCGTCGTAAAGCAAAAGTTACAAGCATTGCGGAATATTTACAAGCTCATTTAACCCTTTCCATGTCATTCGCTCAGATAACAAATGTTGATTCCGCATTACGTATATATGTACAAGTTAAAATTATAATGAAAAACATAGTTTGGGTAAAAACAAAGCGAACGTCTTTTAAAGAGAAAGAAATGAACCAATTAAGAGCCGAAGTTTTCTATCGTCTCTGATTCTGATCACGAGAGTAGGCCTTCCAAATTAACCTAATGGATAACTTTCCATGGGAAAGCACATGTAGATGAATCTGAAATCCCAGTGGAATCAGTTTACTTGATTTATGCTCCAGAGTTAGCTACATTTAGAAATCAGGGTAGACAATGACATGCTCACTTTGGTCTTGATCAATGCAATCTGAAGTGGTTAAACCACTAAAAAGACAGTGTTTAGTCCAAAATGCCGCAGTTGGATTAAACCCACCACACTGTTCGTACGTTCAAAACTTTTGTTCAAACGCGTCATTAAATCTGCATTGTACAAATCATTCCATTTGCCTACAATTTTGCGGCAATTGTTAGATTTCATTCAGAATTAAACTGAGGAAGTTTGAATTCATTTGGAAAGCACAATACTAAGGCTTCATAATGTACGGGTTACTCTTGGAGAATTTAGCCATGTTCATCAAACTTCAGTGGGGAGAAGTTAATTGGGATGCAGTGCGACGGCATGCTGGAATTGACGCATCTACTTTCCACATTCATCATGTGTATGCTGAAACCATCATCCCAAGATTAGCTCGAAGTGCAGTACAAGTACTTAACAACCTTTTAATTAATTAGAATAAAACTAGAGAAACTAGCAATTATGCCTGCAATATATAATGTTGTGTAAGCAAATTAAAGCACATCTAATCTAAAATTATTTTTGACAATTTCTAAAGGTTCTTGGAGTGGAAGAAAAAATATTTATGGAGGCTATGGGTGTATACTTTGTGGAATTTGTGGGACAGGTACTTGTACTTGACACGTTTTCTGAAAGATTTGAAAAACAGCAATTCAAAATTTTAATTCGTGTTTTTATTTAAGTTCGGCTACGATCAAGTAATGAGCGTTTTGGGGCGTCACATGCGAGACTTCCTTAACGGTAATTATTATTATTTTGATGCAGTTGCATAATTTTTAAAGAGCTTCCAGTAATTACTTTCTAACAAGACCAGGTCCTACCTAATCGGAAATAAAGTAGGTTGTAGTAAGTAATATGGTGTGGTATTTGCTAATCCCAAATGCTTGACTTGCAAATGTAACCATCAAGCTCACCCAAGTGTGCCAAGTTTAAATGTGCAATGTACTTTTTACCTATCTAGGGTTGGATAATTTGCATGAATATCTAAAATATTCGTTTCCAAAAATGAGAGCACCGTCTTTTTTCTGTGACAATGAAACAATGAGTGGACTTACTCTTCACTACAGAAGCAAACGACGAGGATTTGTACATTATGCAATGGGACAAATTAAACAGGTGAGAAGACGTTTTGATGCCTTTGTTCACTCTCAAACAAATCAGTAACTTCTAAATATACCCGTCCATTCATAATTTTAATGTTGACCGTTTTAATTTAGGTGGCAAAACATTTCTACGATTGCGACTGCGAAATTGAATTTGTGAGTGAGGAATTGGACGGAGATACAATGCATGTCATATTTCAACTTAGCTTTGATAATCGAGCTTACATCAAGGTAATACTTTTTAATTACAATCTAACATGCTTATGTTAAAACCTTTAAATTTATTATTTATTCTTAGACAGAATCAATGGTGAATTTGGTTCGAGAAGATCAACTGCTGCCATTTCGCACATCCCTGCTTTTCGAACTTTTCCCATTTTGCATTGTTTTCAGGTATTTATTATTATTTCGCGGCTAGTAGTTGTTGAGAATAGTTTGGGCTATTTGTATTTTGCAGTGACGACATGATGATTAAGCACATTGGGCGATCACTTTATTTGGTTATGCCGGATCTTGTTGGCCTTTGCATCACTGAAACATTTGAAGTCATCCGTCCACTAATTGGGTTTACTATGCACACGGTAATGGCTTCTGTACAGAGATTGTTTACATTACATTTGTTTCTGACCGCATTTTACTCTCACAGATTTTGGATCGCCGGAATAATATTTTTGAACTGGTTAGTGTTGCGCCGATTAACGATGATGAATTGATTGCTGATGGATCAATGGAAGAGACAGCGGAAGACACTGGAACTTTTCTCCATTTGAAAGGTTCTAATTCAATTGCTTCTCTTCCCTTTTGTTTTATTGCTACTGCATATCACAACCGTTTTTATTTGCAACCCATTAACGTACTAGGATCCGTGGCCCCAAGGGGTTTATATATATATATATATATATATATAGGAGGGCTGCAGTCCACAGACTTATTAATTGGCGTGGCCGATAATCAAGTTTAGAAAAGTTTGAAATGTTCAATAATACCAAAATTCAATTTGACAGGCCAAATGTTGTACATGGATGATTGGCAAAGTATGATGTTCTTGGCAACTCCTGTTATGCCTGATTTGGAAGCCTTGTTAGCAGCTGGACTATTCATCAATGACCTCTCCTTACATGATTGCAGCCGGTGTGCAAATTTTTTTATTTGTAAACAAAATTTTAGACGGATTACCAGATTGCAAATATATTTATTAAGAAATAATATTAATATGCAGAGATCTGATTCTTGCCGGGACCCAACAGTCTCAGGAATTGAAATCCCTATTAGAACAAGAGCAAATGAAATCGAAGAAATTGGAAGACAGCATGAAGAAATTGGACGATGAAATGAGGAAAACTGATGAATTGTTGTATCAAATGATACCTCGTCAAGTGGCGGATCGTATACGCTTGGGAGAAAATCCGGTGGAGACGTGCGAGGTTCCCTTCCTTTCGTTTATTTGTAAAATAATATGATTAGAACGTACCTTATAAGTTTCTTAATTGGCTTTGTTTCGTTGTCAAAAAAATTCCCCAGCCAATGTCTAATTGCGCCTTAAATCGAGTGTTTAATTCTTGTTTAGCACAGGTTTACGAAGTTGTATCCATCCTATTCTCGGATGTAGTAACTTTCACGGAAATATGCAGTAGAATGTAAGGACAAGCGTCATATTTCGAAACTATTGTCAGTCAGTCATTACCGTGTGTATACCTTTATATAGAAATCCGATGCAAGTTGTGTCCATGTTGAATCACATGTATTCGCTTTTTGACCAGTTGACCGAAAGGAATGGCGTCTACAAAGTACGTAACTGCTTCTTATTTTCAACAGAATATCAGTTAATCCGACAAACTTTAGGTCGAGACAATTGGAGATGCCTATATGGTTGTGTCTGGTGCTCCAAATCAAGAGGCTAATCACGCGGAAAGAATTTGTGACATGGCAATGGATATGGTGGATGCATCAATGGGGATATTTGATCCTAGCCGAGGTATTCTTATTTTTATAAATGAATCACAATCGCCATTAACCTTGGTGACGCGATTTAAGATGGGGAACATTTACAACTTCGCGTTGGAGTGCATTCAGGGAATGTTGTGGCAGGGGTAGTTGGATTAAAGATGCCTAGGTGGTGTCTTTTTGGTGACGCAGTCAACACATGTAAGCCATGAATTTCAATTTAATTTCCAACATGTTACAATTGCAGATTAATCTTTTTATGTCAACAAACTACTATTAATGAACGTAATGTGTTAATTCGAACTGCTAAATGTTTAGCATCCCGAATGGAATCAACTAGTGAGGCAGGGAGGATTCAAATTTCTGCGAAAACAATGGAGCTACTCCCGGACCCTTACGAGAGGGAATATCGAGGGGAAGTCCCGATGAAAGGAAAAGGTTTGTTATAATGTTGGAATTTCAAGAATAAAGTTAGAGGTTAAGACTTTTATTACAATTTTCGTGCTTAGGAATGATGAAGACTTATTGGTTGACTGGACGGCAAGGGCGAATTCCACTGAGCCAACTGCAATGTAACACATTCTCTTGGGCTGCTCCACAAATGAGCATTTTCACTGAAGGCGGTGGCAATAGCAGCGCAGCTTCTGCTCGTTCAGGTGGACCGGGCACCTTTGGGAAAGGCATGGACATTATTTGCATGATATTCGTTTGTTTTCAGTTTTGGTTTATTGAATTCATTCATGTTGCAGAAAAAAGCTTGAGCATAAGTGATTCAGAAAGGGGAGCTCCATCTAAACATGATCATCCCCACCTTACCCATCAGCATTCTTCGGCGAGCGATGGGAAAATGCATTTGGATGCTGCAAAGCAAGCCGTAAATAAGTCACTGATGATGCGAAAACAAGGAAAGGTAGCCGCTGAACAAAAAGCTGAAGACAAAAAGAATGCTGACGAAAAGGTCTCCTCAGGATTGGCTCCAGCAGCGACAGACCCTACCCCAAAATCACCTGCTAAAAGGGCACCCCAAGCAGAACCTCCAAAGCAGGAGCCACCGAAAGCAGAGCCACCGAAAGCAGAACCACCGAAGGCGGAACCAGCCAATGTTGCAGCACCCAAGGTAGATCCTTCTAAGGTTGAGCCACCTAAGGTTGAGCCACCTAAAGTTGTACAACCTAAAGTTGAGCCACCTAAAGTTGAACAACCTAAAGTTGAGCCACCGAAGGTCGAACCACGTAAGGTTGAACCACCTAAGGCTGAGGCCTCCAAATCTGTGCCTGCAGCAAAGGAGGAGGGTAATTTACCTTCAAAAGCAGCCACTTTGACTCCAACAACTAAGTTAGAGAAACAAGAAAATGTAGTTAAGGCTGCAAAACCTGCACCTACGAAAGCAGTCACCCTGGAGGAACCTTCTTCTTCCACAGAACCTTCTGTCGAGGCTGATCCAAAGGCAGTAAATCCAGACCCTGCGAAGAAGCCCGATGGGAAAGACACTTCGGAATCTGGAAAAACTGATCCCGGGTCGAAAGCACCTGACCCGGATGGTGATGGAACTTCGATTGCATCTCTCATTCAATCAAGTAAGCCGACACGAATCGAGCCCTTGTCAAACTCGATTCCGTTGTCAGATCCAGCACAGAATCAGACGCAAGATAACTTTCTGATAGCCAAAGCTACTTTGCGGAAGAATTCATTTGCGAAGGCGGTCGATGTACCGAACAACGTGGGGAACGACATAGGGAGTAAGGGAGGCGGTGAGGATGTAGCGAAAGGAAACCCCAAGGAAAATTCCCGGGAAAAAGAACCATTCATTAAAAGAATTCGTGGGAACAAAAACAAAGTAGCTTTGCTTACTTCCGAAGCCATGGCACAAATGGGTTGTTCGGGGTTTGCTGCCAGGCAAAAAGAAGTTATGAGTCAGACATGTACCTTGCTCTGATTCTCTGCTAGCTGCTTCTCTGTCTCCTTATCATTAGATTCTTCCATAGCTCCTCCCAAAACAAACAAACTTATGTTCGATCAGTCCCCAGTTCCTTTGGTGGATGAGGTTCTTCCTGACCTTCCAGGAGAAGATGAAGTCTTAGTTGGACCGACATCTCCTTGTAGTGATGATGGACAAGATCCCTTTCAATTCAGTCTCACCTCACGCCAACACACTTCGCCATCATTTTTCGCCAGCATTGAAGATATCCAGAGCTGGTTTAGACTCTAGTCTCATTTAGCTTCACGTATGTTTGTGTATTCCTGAAACCACGCTTTCCACTCGCACTCCCATGCTATCAATGTATGCTACATTAAAATATCTCCCCATTCATCATTTCATTTTAGCAGTTCTAACTCTTGTCGGCTTTTTATTATCCCTTATAAACTGGCACGAAATAGCTTTCCAATTATCAATTTTTGTATTCTTCTACTTGTTCTTTTAGTTGATTTAAATATTTTCCGTCCTATGGATAAACTTCTCATTTACCATCATTCAAACCAGCCAACACTTTACGTCGGAATTAACGTGTTGGTTCAAAGAACATTTTGAAGCAAAAAGCCACTCATAATGTCACTTCAACAGATTCGTCGTTTTTCTCATTCGGCATTATGTATAATAACCTCATTTGTGTCCAGTGTTAAATGTTTAAATAAATATCTTCAAAGAGCACGCTCATTAATTATGACGTTCACTGATTTTGTTTATTTATTTTCATCGCGCAGCTCAAGTCGTTGGGAAACGTAAGAAAACGAATGACCGAGATGGACCGAATAGTGGTATTTGCTATTTGCTATGAAGGATTTAAAGGTTACAGAATTGTTCTGCACCTCCGCAGGGCCCGCCGCTTTCATTTGATAGCCTGCTTATTGGAGTGTTTACTATTCGGATTCGGCCGTCCGAATACAAAACTATACGTTGGACATTTACCGTGTGAAGTCAGTTTTTCATGAAACGTTAAAATATCGGTTTGGGCCACCTCAAGAATTGTTTCTTACCTCCGCGGGCAGTCAGTTGCAGTGTTTGCTGTTCGGTCATACGTTCGGCTTATTTTGCCGAATACCAAATAGGCCGAAATTCTTTGTTTACTTAGACAATCAAGTAATTTTCTTGAATTAAATTAACGCGAATCTGCCAATTTGTCACGTTGATGGAATGAGAAGTCAACTTGAATGGGAAATAAAAAATATGACATGTTTTTATTAATTAATTGAATCAGCCTGGTTTGGGGGATTGGGTATTGGGTCTAATTGCTTAATGTTACAAATACAGGAAATAGAATAGGAAGTGCATGCTAAGGCGTGTAGCGTGTACTTTAGTAGAATACTTTCAACTTCTGTCATCACACAAGTGCCCGGCTAGCTTTATTTTGATACATAACATCCCTATCCACGGTCTTTATAATCTCTTTGCAGATGTATATCCCCAGTTTAATTTTATTCTACAATTCGAATTATACAATTTTGTTCTTTCAAACTTTTCTAAAATATATTTAAACAAAGCTACTTAATAAATAATAATTTTACACCACAGCTATTTCTAAACATCCTCGTCCCAGCTGTCATCGCCTTTTTTCGGAATCCTCGCTACTTAACTCATCATAGCCTGATCAATCTACAATTTCTTTTTCATCCATTATCCATGGAAACTTAAATGCTGGTATCTGGGCCATGCTTTCATTTTTCCCGTGGAGAACTACAAGCTTTCTTCCGAACATTGCTAATGTTGATGCCTTGACCATGTCATTCCATCCATCCGTCAATTTTGTCACGTCTAACTTGCAGTTCCCTAAGGGTTAAGAGTTATTCTTTCCCCCTTGTTTTCAATATTGTTCATTTGGGTCAACAATACTGCCACCATAATGCAAGTTTCGTCTCTGTCCAGATCAACAGTGCTTTTAATTACAGGGATAGGTAACAAGTGTCGACCAGTCCTCCGCTTGTGAGATCCAGCTGAAGAGCTATCACCAGCTGCTTTAGAGTGATAGCTAGAGACTACTACTCTGTCCACCATGAATTTCTCGCTTTGATTTGCCTGACCAACATAGGTATGCCCACCATCATATAGTAAATAGATGTTTTTTTTCTGGACCATCTTGTTCGACTTCTGGTCATAAACTGACTCAAATAGTTGTTTTCCACCTTCTCTCCCTTCCAACGCATCTGCTACACATTTCTTAAAGTTGGTTATGGCTTTCTTAACAGAAGATTCTGATAAGTCTTCCCTTAGTTTTCGTTCTCTGTACATGGATTCATTTTCAAGAATGAACCTGAAACTGTTTGCCAACAACAGGTTCTCCAAGAAGGCGTTAATCGTTAATGATTAGGATGTCTTGTGTTTCTTCTGACTCTTCGCACTTTGAAATGGAATTTGTTACAGATTCAACGAGTGGTGATGACGAGAAGGAAACCGGTTTTGTAACTTGAGATTGCGAATCGATGTTTATAGGCTTTTCACTTGGGATGTATTCTGAAACAAACAAATTTGGTTGCTATAGCAATTTAACAATAGCCCTTACCCCTGTCAGGAACTCAGGAACCATTGCTGAGAATAGAATACTATTTCAATTATATTCTCCCCTAAACTTGCCATGTTCATTGTTTTGCGTCGATCATGTAGTATTAAATTTAGCAATCACCCATTATCACATTTATCACACAAGGATAGCATCTATCACATTCGTGTTGCTGTTCCTTTGTATTAATAAGTCACGCTCCCAAATTGAAAATCAGCACATATTGCTTCTTGCACTACTCATCAATTGCGTAAAATCGTGACACGAACAAATTGTCAATGAAAACACTTAGCTAGAACGAATGGGTATAATAATGTCATTCGTCTTTACTGTCTTCGCAAAAATTTGTACAGCAAACTAATCAATACCATTCCTTCCAAAGGCATAAAATCCTCACAAATGAAAAGAGTTTCGACTTTTGTTCTTAACAAGTTCATACATACTTCAAATAAGCTGTAACCATTTCACTAGCATGCGTATTGCATGAAGGCATGATGTGGAATTGAGCTCAATAAAAATACCTTAAAAATAATCAAGTATTACCTGTAGAATTAGAGTAGGTTCGATGACTTGACCTTTATATATTCATATATTGTAAATGAGAAGGAACTGAACATGGAATCAGATATGGAACCTCAAATTCGACGAATGCAGGTTGCGAATGCGAATTCTTCCATGAGAATTTCAACGATTTCTTTGTCTGAATCCAACTGTTTTGCAATGAACAAGGCGACGCGAGCCTTTCCTTCTCACTGTTTCACTCCAAGACATTGCTCATAACATCCGAATCAACTCCCTTACTCCAGCAAGGCCCGTCTAGCTCAGTACGGCAGAGCACCAGGCTCTTAACCTGGGGGTCGTGGGTTCGAGCCCCACGGTGGGCGCTAAAGTTTTGCTTTTTTTTCTCCGATATATAACTATTTAAATATATTTATTATTGGGACATGTTTTATGGATTTCACACCTAGCCAGCAGGTTTCAAAAACTTTTTTCCCAATTTACTCAGACGGCAGAGCACCAGGCTCTTAACCTGGGGGTCGTGGGTTCGAGCCCCACGTTGGGCGACAAAATTTTGCCTTTTTTTTCTTCCGGTTCTCAAACTCCTCAATTATCCATGCACACATGTATGAGTAGTTTATGTTCTTCAGTCACTTCTGACATTATATTTTATGAATTTCACATTTCACACGTAGTATGCGTAAGATCGCAGGCAAATTAAGTAAATAGCTAATGAGGTATGCGGTTTTTGGAATATGAAGTCTAAAACTCAGAACGTCAGAACTAGAGCATACGTACGAGATTTTACCGAACTTACAATTTGCACGACATCTCGCTTACACTTGTGTTGTGAAGCAAAGGTTTTTTTTGTGGAAGATCAGGAAGATGCTCAAGTTAATCTTCCGTCGTAAGAGATGGCCCCCTGTAATGCTTGGTTTATTTTCCGCAAAAGGAAAAAATTGCAAATATTCTACTTATTAAATTAAGCACGAAATAAAACGGAGATCATTCTTGGCTTGAGCACTTCGAAAGTTCAAGTCCAAAGCGTATCACTATACCAGAGACTAATTATAATTGGTTTAACAAATGAATTAATAACAATTCATGAATTTAACTGTGATTAGCATTATAATATTACTCCTCATTTATAAACATCATATAAGTTAAATCAAAGTTGAATTGTTATAACTTATAATGGACGAATTCCATTCCTGCTGACAAGTTTTCCCTCGAGTGAAGATGCGTAGGACTGTGACGGGGAACTGAAAAGTGACACGTATTTTTAGTCCGGAACTTTGTATCTTTGCATGAGGCCGAAACGAAGCTGTCTATTTCATAACAGAATCGTCACGCAAAATTTCGTGCTCCCAAATCACACTAATCTGTTTTAATGACTGCTGTGTAAAATCGGAAAACCATCTATTCTAAATGTTAAGCCGCCTGGTATTTGCCCATTTTATACACATTTTTGAGTTTTTTTTCGCTCTGTTTTATAGCACAAGTAGTAAAGTAATACAATTTGAAGAAATGTCAAAAGTGGCGGCATTTTTTAATCTCATCAATTATTGTTACTCAATGGGTCAAATTCTTAACCCTACAAACCCTCCTAGATTTGAAAGCTTAAATGCATTTTATGAATGTGTGCGACAATTTTTTGCAAAATAATTTAAAAAGGAATAATATACATCAAGAGTAAAATCAAACTGGACTATTTTTGTTGTTTTATTGTATGCAAGAGCATCCCGACTCCCGACCGCAGTTTCTTAATTACACAGTACGTGCGTGCGCCGTGCGTGTTGATATCCGAGAAGCTTTATTTTTCAATGATTTCAATCCTTGGATTCCGCGTAAGTTTTTTTTGTTACCACACCGTATATCCGTGACAAGTGTTCAAATTATATGCAATTTATTCCCCTTTTAGTTCGTATTAAATTCCGATTGCTTTAGCCACTCGGTTAAGTAGATTAGCTTCATCCATCCTTAGTTAGTAATTATTACAAAATTCGCAGACAGTAGTAGTACGCACTTGAAGCCACAGAATAGAATTTTGAAATTGGTCGTGTGGTTCGTGGACATTGTTGTTGTTGGCTAGATGGTGAAATGGAATTTAGCAGTCAGTCGTGGTGGGAGCGGTTCTAATGGAACAATGTTTATTTACAGAAGTATTTACTCAGAGTTGAACCATATTTCTCAAAGGGATTGAGTCAGTGAGTTCATTGATGCGGTTAGTAAAGGATGGGGGTGATGATGAGATGCCGCACCATGAGGCCATGCGGTGTTTTTATTTGTCTGTCTGAGGAACAGGGGTGTTCTTAATGAGCTGATTTACTCCTCGCCTGATTGATTTAGTTCGGATTGTAAACACGATCCTTTGATTTGATCTGTGGTGAAGGACTCACGGATCAATAGATCAGATCACATCCACCACAACCTGCAATAGAAGGCAAAAGAGGAAGGATGTAATGCGAGCAGCACATACATGTTTTGTAATCCAGGCTCAGGTTGACCAAATCAAAGAGGGATGGGAATGGGTTCAACGGGTTAACTATTACATGCTCAATTAATTTTGTGATTAAGTATGTGTGCGGTTGGTTGTAGGGGGACGGAGTAGTGAGAGTCTTTTAAATTCCATGCTACGCACATACATACATAGCTTCGCTCTTTGAGGTTGCTTGGATTTGTGTATTATTAGATCCAAGATGGTTGGTAAGGAATTTGGGTAAAGCTGCAAATCCTTGCAATCACCTGTATAATCATTTCACACTTTAGTTCCGGCTTCAATTCAGCCATTCAATACAGAAGAGACACTCTGAGCAACAGTTTCTCTATTTTAACCCTCTCCCATGGAAAAGGTACTAAGAAACTCGACGCTCCGCTGCGTCCTTGCACAACTTGAGGTTTCCAAGTCTACATTTGGGATAGGAGTGCTGATTAGGAGCAAGTGATTTTTTGAAAAATGTACAACAAATAACCATCTACCACCTGAATGGAGACACATTGAAGACATGGTTAGCATGCAGTCGAATAAATAATGAAATTGATAAGGATGGCGCGGAGGACGCCACGCTAACGTTTTACGCAATTCGTGCATTTGTAACGTTTTGTTAAAAAATCAGTGCGTGTTAAATAGGTGCCGGCTAGCGGTTAGGAATACCTCTTCACTTGTCACTTTATATCCTACCAAGCAACACTTGTTGAGCTCAATACGACAAATTTAATAATATTTTGGACTTGTCAAATGAGTGGAATGATTTTTTAACTTACGTAACGGCACTACAGTCTGCACTCTTAATTTAGGTGGTAGTTGGTAGGCATAGTACCAAAAGTGTCATTGCAAAATACTTGTGAATACAAATAATTTGCTTAGTGGCAGAAATTTAAAAAAACATTGGAAACAATCTAGCAGAAAAGCGCCAATGGTTAACAGTAACAGAAGTTAACTTCGACAAAAGGGTTTCCAATTTCTTGTCTGTATCTGTGAAGCAGGAGGCTTGCTCTTCCAAATTAAAGCATAAAATTTGTCTTTGTCATCTGACTGAAGACTATTGGAGGGCTAGGTCCAACCAAGTGACATTTGACACTTTATTTTTCATGGCTAATATTGTCTTTGACTAGGTGCTCTGAAAGAGCTTCCGGTTTCAAATACCAATTCTCGGTTTGTGATTTTTACTCAAACGGAAAAGAACTACTGCATTTGGCAGTCTTTGACAATCCCAAAGTATACATTGTTGAAATCCATGCAATGAAGTGTAATGGTGGGGAAATACTGCGAAGGAATTAACCGTGATGCAAATCCTTATTATTGTTTGACTCAATCGAACTCCTTACATCAGCGCTAATAATTCGCAATCAACAAGATAATGCCGTTTCATGCAAATAGAGCAATGCCTTCCCTGTACTTCAACTTGGAATAAAAATCCTCTAATTTCTTTGATATACGCCAGATATCCGGATACAATGAGTGCTACTACAACATTTCAATTGTGTGTAATTGCAAACTATTCAACTTCTGTTATTGAAAAATCAAAGGTAAAGGCAAAGGGCACACAATCAGACTTTGTAACATTTCTTTGCCAACTATTTGCAAGAATATTCTGTATTAGTAGAAATGAGTTGCTTGCCATAATAATGAGCAAAAGTGTTCACGAAACTCAGTGAGCAACTTTTTTTTACTGCCGACTCCTGTCTAATTGTACAAGTTTCAAGATCCAAGATCACAATCACTCATTCAGAAACACGCATACACTTGTCAATTGAAATCAGGATCGTCTCACAGAATGAAATGTCATATCTAGCTCAATAACAAATTAGGTAGCAGATCTTTTGAATTGTGTTTTGCATTGCGTAATATGCTTTTCTACGTGTTAGGACACTTAGGGATTTCTCGCTTTTGCAAATTTACATTGAGGATGAAATCAAATCAACATTAATACGCTTCAGTGTATTTTTCGAATCTCTACAAAGTTTGAAGTTGCAAAAGTAGAATAAGGATGCGGATAGAAGTGTGTACACCAAAAAATGAATTGAAGTTTTCTTTCCGCTCTGGATCCGAGCAAACTTTAACTGTATGTGCTGAACAACGCTTCCTTCGTCATATTTCCCTATCCTAGATTGTCATTGCTAAAAGCGAATACTTTAACCAATATGATTTGTCATGTTCGAGTTAGGTCATGCATTGGGTTGACGGTCGCTAAATATTTCTGTTCAAAATGCGATAGGATTAGTAATGGTTTTTCCTATTTGCAAGGAGTTCAACGGCATTTCCCTCTTCACTACAGATGCTACTCCCTACAATTCACATGTAAAGACTGTAGACAGTGCAATTTTTTTTCTACTGTTGATGAAGGAATAGGATTTACCATCATCACAAGGAACACGATGAGATGCATTGGATAAGTGTGAATGATTGCATATGGTTGAGGAGGATTGACTGAAACACTGGCGTGTGTAGTGCACCACACCACGTCTGTTGTTCTGGTTGAAGAAGTGGTGACTGGGTTAATTCACTTTTTCTGATCTCCTTTTTTCTCAAAGTTCTCAGTCTAAAAACACAGTCCTGACAGATAGGGTTCCGACGGACGAGATCCTTACAATTTACTCACACCTCGCCTCCAACCCATTCCATAAACCACATTCAACTCTCCAAGTGAATTCCGTTTAGTGTTGTGTTTTTTGGTAAGAAAAATTTGAAGGCTGGGAGCCCTCAACCCTCACTGGGCATTTGTTTGGTTCAAAGGAAACGTGGAGGATAAAATAGAAAAACGGAATTCCTCCTGGGGAAACTCCCTTTTGGAAGAAATATTGTGTACAGTGGAAAAGGCGAGGGGTTCGGTTCGTGGGGATGCGGGGCTGGACTGAACGTGGATACTTGAAGTGGCAAAAGATTTGCTGACTTTCCCTCCTTGTGTGTGCTTGCCGGGTAGAAAGTGTTTTCACTTCGGTTTTCTTTATTTTCACTTCTCTCCCTTTGGATATTACCCCATGTGGGTACGACTGGGTCACAAGATTGATTTACTCACTTCATTACAGTCCAAGTGACTGATTGATTGCTGTAAATATCCTCCGCCTGTGTCCTGCAAAACTGAATAGAGTCTGTCTACCTGGAAAAGTTCCCCCTTCAAACTGGTTCGGATTCTAAAGAATAGCATAGAATATTTTCCCCTTCTGTTCCTAGAAAGGAAAGAAGATACAAGGAAGACGACAAAGTGCGGTTACTCTCCTTTCCCCTCACACTTGTTTGGACTCCCGAACCCAGCCTCCGATTCCGTATGTTTTCTACTTTGGAAAAAACCGTAATTGAATTAAGACGTCTGACTTGGTTCTATACTTGACTTGCTCGGTGTGAGTGTTTTGAGCCGGGTGTTTTCTGTGCCATTTTCCGTCTAATCATTTTTCCTTGTCACCTGCCCTCGCCCATCTCAAAGGATGTCTTCATAAGAAAGTAGGTGTCCGGATCCCGAATGTTCCAGTCCGTCTTACCTTCGCTTCATTTATCTACGCTCAGTATGTTACACAATCGTTTTTTTTATATTTTTTATTTGTTGAGGAATTATCTGAGTACGTGAGAGCTTCTAACGTTAGAAACACTAGCGGGGAATTTGAATTCCTGTGAAATACTTCCGCCTCCGCGTAAAATGAAAATCTAGTGCGTGTTTGCACCGCAGGTACCCACTCATTCTCCTCTCTCCATTCTACAATTCTGCAATAATTAAAAGTAAACCTCCTCTTTGAGTAATTTATAGGTTTGTTTTGTCATGCTCTATGAGCTGGTTTTCTCAAGTCAGGAAAAGAGAAGAATTTTAAGACGGGTTTTTAATTGGATTACATTTCCGTCTTCAAGGAAGAGGATCCCCTTCTTCATTTGTTTGGAGAATGATGTGGATGTTGGAAAATGTAAACAATGCCATTCATTTACGTGGAGGCAAAATTAACCGCGGAAACAAATTTGGAGAAATTCAAATTCGGATGTTGCCTTTGTTTCTTCACAATTTATACCACAGTGTGGCATCAGATTTCCTTGATTTCAGAATGAAAGGAAGATGATTTAGACATAAAGGATTACTAGGATTACACAATATTAAAATTAAAAAATACGATGTTTCAAAGGACACTGAAAAATTACCCGTATTTTAACCAACAATTAAGGAATAGTAATTACTACTCCAAAGTGGTTGGCTAAAGGTGGCGCTATTCATACCAGGACATAACATGATTGACCACTATACAACAGCTTAAATACAAAATAATCGCCGAAAGAATGTGAAAACGCAACAGACTATGTGCGTAGTTCGAACACAGGCTTAAAAATAGTTTTGCACTGATGACAAATATGAAGCTGTAACTTGTTAGCAGTAATCCTGGGAAGTAAATATGAGCATCCAAACTTTTGGAATACTGGGGAGATGGGACATTTCACTTCAAATTCGTTGACTACCTGCTGGAGGGAGAAAATCCTCTCCCGGGAAAGAATTCATCTTCCCGTCATTCACAGAGTCGCAGTTGAGACTGGGTAGAGACACTGTCCGACGGAGAAAGGAATCTGCTCAACATGCCATGTTCCGCAAGTCATAAGAATCCATTGTGACATGTTCAATCTGAAAGTGACAAAGTGACGATTGACGGATTGATTCTTAAGTCAAAGGTGAAGTCATAAATCTTCACCAGATAGCAGAGTGAACACCTCTAGCATAATGGATGAGGAAATTTGAACTGTCTTCTTCAGAGAACGTTGTCTTATGTTATGCAAGACGCTCAAACCTAAAAAATCTTTGGAAACAAAATCATTTGAATCTACAATATACAAATTATGTTACTTCATCTCATGAATCTCTGCAATTTACATGCAGACGCACTGCTTTAATAAGCTAGTAAGCTTTTGTCTAGTTGCTATTTATATTTGGGTGTAGTTGTAGAATACAATTTGAGTTGAACTTGAGTAGTGTCACTCATTTGTTTATAACTTGCCACTTTCAAGTACAAGTACAATCACAGTTGTACCTAACGAACAAGTTGCAACATGATATCAAGTTAATTGTAGTGAAAATAACTGAGATGTAAATAATTATATGTTAAGAGGGGTCATTTTAAGGAAACCGGAGAGAGTAAAAGTAAAACCCAACCCATTGTTTACTCTACCACCGCCGTGTGAATCACCATATCATTCACAATATCTCCTTCTGCTTATGACTCCGTGTCCTTCTTCATTTGTAAAAGCTTATGAAAACGTGATGACGGGGGAATTTGAGTAAAAAGGATTTTGTATTGACACAAAGGTGAAGTTTACGCTGTACGCTCCCACGACTCATTCTAATGAAGGTTCCCCTCAGTGGGGTGAACAACTAAATTAAAGTTAAAGTCCTTCCAAACTCCTTATTAATTTTGAGCTGTTAACTACCCCCAGACGCACATGAGGTGGGGAGACGGAAGAATGGAGGAGAAAGATAATAAGCGTGAGTTTGAATCAGTCATTTGTGGCGAAGAGGTGGACATATGGATGGATAGGTCAGTAGGTCTTAACTGAGGAATCCTCTTCAGCTAAATACTCAAAAACACTCATAAACCATTTTCTGGGCCACAGTCAAGGATTACAATACAATGAATGGCCGTTTTGTTCGACTTTTTGCAAACCAAAGCATAAATTGCACAACATGAATGGAAGTTAATTGAAGACAGATATCTTGTTTATGTGCAAGTTTAGCAGACAATTTAACTGCTCCAGAATAAACGTAACTTGTTGAGAACCGTATATAAAATCTGTGAGCAGGCAATGCAGAAATGTGCAAATGGATTAACTGATTAATCATACAAATGGACTGTAGGATATCTCAAAATTCCAAACGAAAACATGCACAATCAGAAGGCAATCGTAGGCTTAAACACACATATTACCGCTGTACATGCTCTCAAACAACAAGTGAATTCGATATATTAACTTGCAACTGACTCCAGGAAACTCGTCATAATTACAAGCATGAATGGAGCACTCAGTTGAAAACAATTTGAAAGATTAGCATTGAGAAAAACTACATTTATGTATCTGGGTGTAATCAAATAATACAAGTCACAAGCTTAAAATGTAGTTCACCATCCGTATATTGAGGAAAATTCATATAAGGCGGAGGCGGGTATTGTTTAGGTAAAATTCGCCGGTTAATTGCGAATGAAGTAAGTGATAGCCCGTCAGAAAATACGTCACGCCTTAACAAGCGTAACCCTAAACTTATCCATTGCCTTTACAATGCAAGTGGCTATAGAAATTTTTGTCATCGACCAAACTTAATCTTAATATTTGGAGATGGTTCTAATTCATTGAGTTTGATGTGTTTGCTAACTGCATCATAATGATCACAAACTTATGCTGTTTTGAATGTTTTACGTAAGCCAATTTCTACGTTGGTAAATGGAATTAAAGTGCTATGCATAATAATTCTGATCAACGAGGGATTTAAGTGAAGGGTTTGGAATGTTTAGCTGAATGAAAGGGGGTTTGTTCCTTCGTCCGTCATCTGCCTAAGCAAGCATGAGTTTTCATTTGTCGCTTGAATTCACATAAAGTACAGACAGGAATTTACTAGCCACGCGCTCGAGTATGTAGTATGTGTTTTCTTAAACCCTTTTGCACTGCACACATAATCCGTTATCCGTTGGCGAGAATAAGGTGCATGCATTAACAAGTGTCATGTCACTTCGTCGTCCTAAACCTCACGGTTCTCCACTCCCATCCCATCTCAGGTGTCCATCCAAATGTAGAAAAAGTGGATATTTATGTATGTAGGGAAAGGAAGGGGAAAAAGTCTAGTTTAAAGTACAGCGGCAGTAAACCGTAAAATTCGTGTTCATGCGACACTTTCTCTTTTTAAACTTATAGTAGGTGCATGAGGGGAGGAACTTGGATCCATCTTGTCTTTTTTTGCCAACTTCCAAGATCAAAACGGCAACTTTGGGTGTGCGTGTGCTTCAGATCCTCCAGTACTTACCTATTATAGGATTGAGGCAAAAATTCATGTATTGCACATCCGCACCCGATTTTTAAAATGTTTTCTGGCCGCATCCTCAATTTCCATCCCGGTGAGCTGGAATAACGAGGAGTAGGGCCCAAAGCAACAGGCGTGCTCTGATTAGTATTCCACCAGCTATCAAATAAATTGTGTGCTCACTGTTGATAACCATCCGATGCAATATTACATATTGAGGGATATACTTTTTAGATTCAGATGGGGTATGGAAATCTTCTCGAGGGTATTATTTTGATGTTTTTACAATTCCGAATACAAAATTTTTGTGTCATTAGTATTCAAGACATACATCAGATTGGAAATGCATCAATGTGGTGCGTAGGTTGTAGCTTTGTTTATGCTTGGCTAAAGTGCATCTCATCTTGTATGTTTCATTTCTATCCGTCAAAATGTCAAAAGCTTAACTGAATGAGTGGATCGAGTGGAAGTATGTTTTTGATGTAATGTACCTTTACATACTGCATGATTTCCAGCCTGAAAACCAGGAAAATGTTACAAATATTCAGTACTAATCCCCATATAAAATAAACAAGCGCTGAGATATTTTCTATGTACTTATGCCAATTGGCCTGAGAACTACTTACTGTGCATTTTGTTAGTTTGATTACCATCAAAATAATTAATTATTAGATGCAATTTGTATCCGTGTTGGTAAGTCATAAGCGTGCAGTCCTCGATGCACTTTTTGTTGCGTAATTTTGTAGGAAGTGGCTCCCATGCTTTAAACCTGCTATTAATTTCCCATTAGCATTTCATGTTTCAAGCGTGTGGGTGGGTTGTCGTTAGCATTCCATTTAACTTTTAAATTGTTCATGTCAACGTCGTCGAAACATTAATTTTATGTACATATATACATAGACATCTGCATGATTTTAAAGACGGGTGTGCTTCCGGAACTCCTTTGACTCGGTTTAACTAAAGGTTTGATGAAATCCCCCACATTGTAAAGCACATCAGTAGCAATAGCATTTAACAGTATCCCACAGAATTATTGGGATTATAAAATTGGATGTGATTGAGATGATGTAACTTAAAGTTGTCAGCATGCTTCACCACAAAGGGGAATTGCATGAGATTTGAGGAAGGGTGTCTGTGTGTCGCTACTGAAAATCGTTTTTCGCCTTCTTTGAATCCCCATGTAAGTATTTCCCACACGAAAGTTTTCGCAGAATTGATGTTACGAGACGATGAGACAGACGCGGAGCAGAAGTGAGGTGTGTGTATGTGTTCTCCCCCAGATCCCACACACCGTGGTCTAGGATCGAGTTACGTTTATTGCGTATTCACGTTCTGGTGAACAAGCAAAATCAAAAGTATTAACGGCATACTTTTATCTTCGTCCCAACTTGAAGCCACTGAACTACACAACACAATATTATGTATCCTTCCCCAGAACCAAGTCATGCAACTCGCTTGGGTTTGAATCTGTCTACCTCATGGATGGACTCCCATTTATTTCTTCTCCTCTCCTCTTAACTTGGGTTTTCTCTCCAAAAGAATCTCCTTCGTGATCAATTTCCATCGCCATCGCGCGTGGCGTAATGTCCACTCCAATCCACACTTAGCCATTGTGAAGGGGGAACATAAAAATATGTACTTCTATGCCGTGGATGTCAAGTTTTAACATGGTTTCTGAACTGTAGATTGTTACTTTTGGATTTGTAGGAGCGGAGCGCAGGCGAGAGGAAGACTGTCGTTGACCCCTCCAGAAGACGAAACCGCAACGTATTCCCGCAATGGGCCAAGAATGGTAAATATCATTATTTGATGACAAGGCGTAGAAATGAACATACAATTTTAGATGAAGAGCCTCCATTCTCAGGTGTTGCAGATAGTGTTGCCTAATCCGACGAATGATGTTAACCATCATCGTAATTTTGCCGGAGGTGAGAATGCGCCCAGCAACAACAGAAGCTCCCAAAGTTACAAGATGGCGAAAACCTTGGAACCAACAGAGCCATGGCTCCGAAGAACGGGCTCCATCAACTCCCTTACAGAAAGCAGATTAGGAGATGATTCCATATTCAGCTATGGATATGGTAAATATTCTATTAAAGTTTTAGTTATTATTCTATATTGGTATTTCTAATTAATTGTTGTATTAAGCTCGTGTGAAGTCAGCATACTTAATTATCAATTAATTAATATTTGGAAATGCTAATATCTTTTCAGGAGTTCTACCAACGGGGGGAGTTAGTAACGCAGATCTGCTGGCCCATTTGCGTCTGGGCCTAATGCGTGACGAGCTGAAGACACCTAATGGTCAACATTTACTGTACCCGGATTCACCAACCCCAGTCACCAACTCCGCTGGTCGAACCGATGCTGCCCCCACAACTAAGGAAGACAAGGAAACTATGTTCAAGTAAGTCGACGCGAGGCAATAAATATTTACATTCTTACAATCTTCCTTTCATTTTTTTTGGTTGATTGACAATGATCTCGAAGAAAGCTCTTGCACCCGCCCATGCATTGAATACAACTTGATGTGTTGTTCTGCACGCGTAAACAACTTTTTTGCTTTTAAATTTTTCGGACATCGCCATACAATCGAGCCCCTGCCATTTGCGAACAACAAAGTACAAGATTAATTAAACCAAGCGAAGAACCAAATGGGAAGATGCGGAGGCAGAGATATAAAATGATTTTTTTTGTTTCAAAGTGCACGTTTGACTCGCAATGGAACGCCAGTTACTCATAATTGTGCGTTTACGCTTTATGGATAACTGCGCTACGTACGACTCCAAACCTATCCCAATTGCCACTTTTTTTTTAATTTGTGTGTAAAACTGAGAGTGTAAGATGCGAGGGCCTCAGGAGGTTGCAATTCAGATGAGCGAAGGAATCGGAGCATGACACTTTGCTTGTTTTATTTGCCATTTCACCTCCTTTGCCTCGATTTGTATACTCCATCGTACAGCGGGGCCGTGTCTTGAGAGCTTGAGATCAACAATGGCTATGGCTTGAAGGACAGTCAGTGTGAACTCCACTCACTTTTACTAAATCCTGTAATCAATCCGCTCATGAAACAAAGGCCCTGATTCTCTTGTGTCAACTCCCAACCAACAAACAATTTTCCCAAGACTTCACTCCCAAGACTCAACTCAAAAGCTGTTGAACTGATGCCACGAATAGTAAACACGAACCTGTTGATGTGGATTTGAGAGGATTTACACTTGCAAAATTTATCCATTTCCCTTCCCCGGATGGAATTATCTCCAAATAATTATGATTTTAACCTGTCCTGTGTGTTCCGAGCATTTATCCTAACCTCAGCCGTTTTGCAGTGATACGGAATATAATTTTTAACTAGCATACCCACAGCTAATCATTTCCTCGATTTGCGTGGTTGGAAAGAAGGGGAAGCCGTGGGTTTAGGTTGGGTTGTGAATGGAAGTGTGTAAGGTTACACGATCTGTTAAAGAGTTAGCTGTGACCCAGATCATGACGGAACCCCTTCACACCTCCACTGCTCCGCTGCCCAAGGATCGTGGAAAATAATATTTGTGGACCACGGAAAATCACTTCCTCCGCCCCAGCTCTCTCATTAATTCTGGTTTTGTGATGAAGGGGGGAGTTGAGTTGACTCTGTGCTCCATTTGTGCTTTGTCAACTCCACTTGAATTCATTAGAGGGTGTAAAATAAATAATTACATATGTTTTCCTCATGTAATCACCTTGCTTTCTCTCCAGGGGCTACTTGACTGTCATCCTGAGTTGCATCTATGCCATATTTATCCTCATGCTCGGCGTCGTCGTGTACATTGCGGATCTCATCTCACGAACCGCCAACTTGGCTGAGGTAAGACGGAATTTAAACTCTCCTTTTGTGAATTACATGCCAAATCATGGCTGGCTCCTTCCCTATTGCACCATTCCGAGAAACCCATTTAATCTCGAATTCAAAACTACACATACACTCTGTAAAGTGCATGTGTGATTCTCAACAAAAACATGGCTCATTCTGACGAACACTAATTGTTTCCTTGGACGAATGTCACTCTGGGCCGTTGTTGGAGGCAGACAGCAGTCAGTTGTGTTTGTGAAGCAGTGAATCCCCGGACCTTTTAAATCTGAGGACAAGGAGGAATGGATAATGACGACAGAGTGTAAGGTTGCCATTGGGAATGAAGGCGAGGTGAGGATTCAAGACTCTGGTTGCTCCCCGCGTCGAAGCCAGAGAAATGATTGGTTTCAAGTTGACGGCAAATAAAGTTAGAAAATAGGAAAGTTTTGAGAGGGCACAAAGGGTTGGAGGAGGGATAAGGGTTGGAAGCAAATGTGGATTGTATAGCATGAAAAATGAATTAATGGCTTCGGGATCCTTGTTTGCAGGTGTTCAGCGTTTATTTAGTGTTGTTGGGCCTCCTTTGGCTCATATTTCTGTACTGTGACATCCGACGACATCAACGGGTGATGCGGAAAGAGAGGGACAAATTGGAGGCCCACTTGTGGTCTGGGGTTGGGAAATCATCTGAAGTTTCCACGCATGGAGTGGGTGGGGCAGCGAGTGGCTGGAATCGAAGGAACAGCAATAAGGAGGACACTAATAAGCGATCCTCTTCCTCTCAATCCACGGAGGAAGTGGAAATCGGCTGTTCTGATGATGCCATATCCACGTCTCAAATCTCTATCCCTGTCACCCCACACTCCTCCTCTGACTCATCCACCACCAAAGGCTACAATCGTAGCAGCTACACTTTTTGCAGGAGTCGGCATTCGGGTAGCTTTTACCTCAAGATCGGAGCAGCAGGTAAGGAGACTGTACTTCCATTCACATTTAGAGATGGGTTGGATGGATTCCTTGGATCTTTCCCCTCTCCAAATACCTCCCCCAGTTAATTATTTTGAAATTCCAGGTTTTTGTTTCGGACACTTGATTCACTCTGGACTGCTCCTTTGTCGCCAAGTGATATTCTTCTCGACGGAGGACCAGAAAGTCTTCGATCGATGTGCCAACGTCACGAACCTCATTTTGGAAGTCCTCTTCCCCACTTACTCTTTCCTTCTCCTCTTCGTCATTTTCAAGTATTCCAATGTAAGGAAAAGCAATAATGATAAGTGCTGTATCTCTGTGTGACAATTCCTGGGCCCAACATGCTTCCCATCCACATGTTTGCTCTCCGCTCCCCATTCTCCTGCTCCTGGAATGCAAGTGTGTCTTCCAAACTCATCTTTCCAAAAAACTTCATTCTCCTCCCTCCCCTCTCTCCAGCCCCACTTTCCCTCCCTTTTCCATTCCATCGCATTCACAAGTAGTTACAAAATGAAAATAGTCAAACCGGAATCCATGCAGCTTGTGTATTCATAGAAAGTTGCTTTCTCTGATTCTCCACGCACCACCAATTCCACCTTGTCAATAGCGGACCCACTCCCAACATGCTTTAAATGGACAAAAATTGGGGGACTAAACTTCACAGCTTTTTTTTTACCTCCGGTTCCAGGTCATCATCAATTCCCATCAGGAGCTGTCCCGCTTTGCTCTCATGCATTGCATCTCCGCCAGTCTCTGTTTCTGGTTCTGGAGTATTTTGAGAGAAACAGCGGACTCCTTGTATCACAAAATGATCCAGCACAACAACAGTCATCATCATCATCACCCCTATCATCCCAATGGAGCCGCCGAGAGTTTGGAGTCCCTCATAGCTCTTCCACTCACGGCACACGTCGAAGAAGGTAAATCACACTTTTCAATGGGCTGGAAAGGAAATCCAGGCGGACTAGGTCATTTCACAATCCACTGGTTTACTCCTTGATGCGTTTGTGATCAAATGTAACATTACTTCCAGAGCGTCATGACACTGTCTTTGATTTCCTGAATGCAACATCAGCGATTGCGTCTTTCTATGATCCTTGTGTGGAATTCTCTCCAATTTCTGAGCTGGTCCTGAAAATGTCGCCGTATCTATACCCATTTAGCATTGAGTACAGCATTCTCATAGGTAAAGTTTATTACTTTGCTCCAGATTAATTGATTTGTTGTATGTGTCTAATTCTATTGTGATTACATAAGTACTATTGTAATCCTTGCCTTGCTTTTCGCAGTCGGAGTGCTGTTCATCATGTGGCAGAATATTGGGAAAGGAGAAGAAAGTCGTCGAAGACGTCGATTCCGTCTCCAGTCCTTCACTTCGGAGGACTTCCCACCCGCGAGTTTTACAAATCATTTGGTGATTCATGCGGATTGTCATTCCGCAAATAAAGGGCTCTTTGCCGGACTCCTCGTCCTCGTCGGAACAGTTGTCAGCGTCATAATTTTCTACATCGCCTTGGATGACTCCAGCAGTGGATTTGCTGCCCAATGGGTGAACTTAACCTCACAAGCTGCCCTCCTCATCCTCATGATTATAACAGTTCTAATTGCTTACCGCCAAATAACGAAACTGGATGTGAATACACACCCAGTATCCCTTCTGGATGACCTCCTCTTATTCTTTTGCCTCCCTTCATTTTTCCTGTACACAATATTCACGGTTGTTCCCGCCATGGCTCACCAGGACTACTTTGCCATCGTCGTGTGTACACTCCAGGTAAATTTGAAAACGAACTTGTTAAGGAGGAGAAACCTCCCGCCCTCTACTCCTCTAATGACTAAAACAAAACAGGAATCCTTAAAAATTGAGTACACAAATCGGCAAAGGTCCTTGTTAGCCATCACGATTCCCTCAAAAATTCATGAATTGATTTGATAGTTTGACGACAAAGAAACAAGGAGGAAAAGGTTATATGTCCATGTATCCCTTCGTCCTTGCATGCGTTGAAAGTGATGCATTATTAAATCCTTGGTCTTATTTTTATTGATTCTGACTCGTTTTGAACTTTCCCTGAAGCACCTGAACTTTCATGAGTTTTTTTTTTGTACTTTGTACTTTGTGTAAGCTGATTTGGAGTGAGGGCCGTTCTATTGTACAACAGGATTGTTTTTTTTTTCTTCCTTTCACTCCGTTTCGTTTCCACGGCCTGTAAACCTTACGCTATGCCGCCTCGACCGTCTGAGTTTCAGGGCCCCTCTGTTTAACTCCCAACAAAACTTCAAAGCCAAAGTCTTAGCCGCCGAACACACAAATAGATATTTCACAAGGCACGAAACTTCTATAATTCACTCCCTGCGAATCTTCAAATAATTTATGGGAGAAAGGGTTTATTTTTTACCATTTTGGGAAGCTAATTTCAAGGGCTTCACCCGTTTCCATTGTACGTGGAAAAATAAAATTCTAAGATGTGAAAAATGGGTTTGAAATCCCTGAGGTGCGAAGAAAAGGAAAAGTCAGGGTTGAGCACGGAGATTATTTTGAGTTGGACAAAGGATATGATTGGGTTGGATTTGTTTGTGACAGGTGATTCAAGTGATCCTGCAAACACCATGCATTATAGATGGGTTGAGACGGTGCAGTAATACAGAGAAACTCCGTCAACAGAAGCCAGGGCGAGAACTCGTTACATTTTTGATTGTGTGCAACATTGCTATGTGGGTGATTGAGACATTCGAAATCAAGTCTGCCTATGCTCAGCATGAACAGATTTCATTCTATGGAAGCATCCTTTGGACACTCCTCAGTCATATGACTCTTCCACTCACACTTTTCTACAGATTCCACTCATCCGTTTGCCTGGTAGACATTTGGAAGTCAGCCTATGAAGCTGGAGAATGAAATTTTGACAAATAATGTTCAACCC
>JAAXYW010000128.1:0-43631 GCA_036851895.1 Orthonychiurus folsomi
GATAAATAAATTTTTATTTTATTCTGAAATTGTTTACAGGCAACCGGCAGCATTCCTATTACTGTAAGACACATTGAAAGCATGATTCGTATGGCTGAAGCACATGCAAAAATTCATCTGAGAGAATTTGTCATTGAGGATGACGTGAACATGGCCATCAGAATAATGTTGGAAAGTTTTATTGAAACACAAAAATACTCTGTAATGAGACAAATGCGCAAAGTAAGCTATACGGATCCTCTGTATTATTCACACTATAATATAATTAATTCAGACATAATGTGTAAATATACAATATCCTCATGTGTATAATATTTCATTTCAGCAATTTGCGCGTTTCTTGGCTTATAAGAGAGACAACAATGAATTACTTTTGTTTTTGTTAAAACAAATGGTTCAAGAACATGCCATGTACTTGCGGAATCGTTATAGAGCACAACAAAAAGTGGTCTCGATTGACGAGAAAGAGTTTGCTGACAAGGTGAGTCTTAGCCAGCCTTCTTGTAGTATAGATTCTTGTGATTAAATTAATGTGCGTTCTTTTAAACGCAGGCAAAACAACTGAACATTTTCACTTTTCAACCATTCTATGCCAGCGATGTCTTCAAGAATAATAACTTCGTGTACGATGCGAAACGCAAGGTCATCATTCAACACCTCATTGATGACGAAAACGATATGGATTTGCAATAAGGCAGTTCGATTCTCGATTAGGCGTTGATTATTTTAGTTTTGTTATTTGAGCCAGGACTTTCCTCATCAATATTATGGATTTGGTTCTCATTTGGAAATAATAAAAAACCAAGCTAATGGACGTGTCTTTGCTGTTTACTGATTTCAAGTTCAACATTTAACACAAATTAAGACATCTTTTATTCTGAACAAATATCTCACTCGTTATCTTTCAAAATTAACAACTATCCACCTATCCAGGTTAGAAAATAAGGCATGTAAATTAACCGGAAAACTTGTAGTTCAGTTAGGCGTTTTTGCTGTTTGTTTGGGAAGATCCCGGTGGTAGAGCTGCACAACCCGGACAAGAATGTAAAACTTCATGAAGAAAGAGATCACAGTCCAGGCAATATTTTTTCTTGCAATGCCTGCACATGTAGATCTGTTGATCAATTAAACAAATACTGAATCAATTAGAATTAGACGGTGCGTACTAGAACGGTAAACTCAATATTTATCCAGCGTTATTTACATGCTTATTGGTGTCAGGAAGTGTCTTTAGACAGGCGAAGCATTGTCCATGTAGTGGGTCGATTTCCTCAAATGGACCCAATGGGAAAATATGTAGAAACGATCTGGCCAAGTGTGGCGCCGAAACTAGAGTCAGCCCACAAGCCTTGCACTCCACAGGAAGTTCACAGTACTTGCTATTACATTGAGGACAAATATAGCCACCAGTTGCAAACTTGGATTGAGAGGGGTCATCCAGATGACATAAGCACATTCCACCTTCACTCGATAGAGTCTTCTGGGGAAATCCCATTTTAATCAATGACGCTTCGGTATCACCAATCATCGCTGGTGGTTCAATATGTGCATGTAGCAAGTCCTGGAAGTGGGCCTCATCCAGTATTACTCCGAAAGTCCCTCCAGTTTCCTTGGCTATTGTTTTGCAAATTCTTACTTCCGCTCCAAGAGAAATGACAGAGCACCGGACTCCACAATTCTTTAAATCCTATTCAAAAACAAATGTCTTGTAATATTGTACATGCCAGCAGAAAATATTCTACAAAAACTAGTTCTTGTGACTAACTGAGTTATTCCTAATCCTTACAACTAGACTGACCTGAACAGTAGAATGTATGTCTCCTGGATCACAAGTAGTAAGGCTGCCATTAATTATAATAATTTCCTTTGATGTGTGATTTGGCAAATGTTTCAACGTCGATAGTGCTAATTCAAGTGAGTTTTGAAGGGATGGTTCCCCTACGCAATTGGTTTTATCATCCAAGGTTTTAACAAAGTCCAAATGCTTCCAAACATTCCCTGTCATTTCCACCAATCTCTCCGCCTTTTTGTTTCTTGTTCCAATCCATCCGACCTGACTCATTGGATTTCCATCGAAGAATGAGTCAATAAATTTTGACAAAATCTGGACAGAAATCATACCATGTAAATAAGCGTCCATTCTACATTTGTAAGCCCATGCATTACACAAATGCTGGGCAAACCCAAAGTGAAGTACTTACATTCCCAGTAGCCACGATTCTAGTTGGTTTGAGATCTTGGTCCATCATACACTGTGACATGTCAATCACAATGTACAAATGTCGCATAATTCCAAGACGGACTTGTCCGGCAGCTCGTCGTTCTTCCACTCGTTTCCTTCTTCCTTTTTCGATGATGTCATTAATGGCTGAATCCAGCAGACCATCTGAGTCTTCCTCAATCGCCTCCCTGTAGGATAATAAATAGTTTCAATCTCCTATTAAACCCAAAATCAAGTGTAAGGTCCAATTATTAAATGGCTAAACACAAACAAAACTGAAACTTGTAAATGTCTCATGAATGGATCTTGGATCTCATAATGGTATTTTTAAATTGTGATATTTATGAACTTTTAATGGTACATTGATTGAAAAATTATTCAAATTGGATAATAGAATCATGTAGTTGACCTACCAAGTCTTTTCATAGCCAGTCTCCCAACGATACCCCGCATCCTCTTCCTCCATTCCTGGCACTGTAACTGTTGTTTTTGTGGATGGTTTGGACGCTGATTTGGAAGATGAATTCGATGTTGAAGCCATACTTAAGCGTAAGTCAGCGTTAATGCACTTATTCAAACCTACTTGAGGTTACTGGATTTTGGGAACCGTCAAGTTGAACAACTTCGGACTTTGTGTTTTCATCTTCCTTCCTTCTTCCTTGTGCCGGTCGTCGTGTTGAGTAGGATTTTGTATTTGGTTACATTTCTGTGCCTCAACTTGCAAAGTGAGGAGTCACGCGTGTACGACCGCAGCAGCGTTTGTTTATGGCTTGCGTGGCCAATCAAAATACGAAATGCTAAAATATCCCAACCCAAACCCAACTTCTACATGCACATAAATGAGACTTTATAATTTATAATTTATTTTCTCTACTCAACGCTGAAGATGTGCTTTTAAGATGAGCTTAGCTTACTCGTCTCGAGATGAATTTACTCGAGTAAATTATTATTTTTGCTTGCAACTGAGAAACAAAAATACAGGACGTTAAGAATAGGACGATAAAAGAAGGTTTCTTCAAGAACAAACAGTACCTACCGGTATGCGTGAATGCGTTTGCGTTGCGTTGCAGGAGCTGAATTATCTAATCCCGATAAAAAAGCAATATGGAGAAACTTAGAATTATAAATCTAATGATCACAATAGGCTTTATTCGGTATTAAGGTCGAATGGAACATTTTGCACTGGTGAAAGAATTAATCATCATATCCCCGAAGCTGGCAACGATGCTGTCCATCAAAAAATGCAAATCCACGTTGCTCGAGCCAATTGAAAGCTGCAATAATGTCACTGGCTATAATTTCTGATAGCTGTTCAGAACGTAAGCCCGCGCTGTACACTTTTTCAGTGGAATGGATGATTTGTCGAAATTTGTCTGCAATGACAAAGTTTGATTGTGAAAGGAGGGGCTTGTCATCTGGTTCAATGATCCCACAGCTTGTGGGGACAAAAAGTGGCACTCTAGAATTTAAAATACTAGTTTAACAATTTTAGCACGTGAATTCATTAGAGGATTTTGCAATCCCACCTGTGTAACCTTTTGTAATTGCCAGAGTTTCCTCCAGCGTTTGAAATCCTTGGCCGAGACGTGGAGGTCAACCAGGCAATCATCACGTTGTCCAGGAAAAATTCCAAGTCATCTGCTGTCGCGTGTCCCCCATTCTTTTCCAGCATGAAAGCAGCTAAGGCTGTGGGAGAATTTCGAATGGCTTCTTCTGCAGAATTCAATTAACGAGATTGAGGATGTTGTTTAACTTTGTAAGCCTCTGAACATTTAAGGAACATACTATAGCAATTATATCCCAAAGCTTCATCATAACTACGGATGTAGAAATGATGCAATCGAGAGAGCTCTTGTGTATTCAATGTTACAAGTGCCGGGAGTAAACTTTGTACAAAGTCTCTGATTGGTGCCAATGGATGCGTTGTATGGCAATTCCGCAGGTGAATTCCTACAACTCTGAAAATAAACATACATGCATATTTTAGCAATCTCAATAACGAGGGATTATAATTTAGCTTACTGGTGCGGATACATAGCAGCCATTGTTGATGCCAAGTCGGATCCAAGCTCTGATGAGCCGTGAATGTAAAATTTGTCATGGCCAATTCGTTCCATTAATTCCATCAAAATTTGAGCTGTTTCTACGCTCCCTTTCCGGGATCCTTCCGAATAGCCAAAACCGGGCAACGATGGGATAATCAACTAAAAGCAATAAACCAGTGCAAAAGGTGAAACAACTTTTCATGCCACACTAGAAAATAAAATGTGGAATAACAACATGTTATGTTTTAAACTCAATTGTTGCATACCTCAAAGTTAAATGCTGAACCCTCGGGTTGCATCAAAAAGGAAATCATGTTTTGAAATTCGGCGAATGAGCTGTCACTTCCATGCAATAATAAAAGTGGCCTAGTTTTATTTGTAGGAGAGTGTGGGTTGCTCACTTGCTGGACTCTTTGAAAGTGTACATGTTGCTCACAAATTTTTACCCGGAAATGAGGATACCTGTTCAGCGCGTTTTCACGTTTCTCTTTCCAGTTATAATCCTTAAGCCAGAACTTTGTCAAGTTCTTCAATGAATTATCTCCTGAACCCTTCATTCTCAACAATTCCAACTCCAGTCTAGTTTTCAAGTCCTTCAAGTCATCGTTGCTAACTTTTATTGAAAATGGTTGGATATTATTTCCACTCGTTAACTTTGGCACTTTATTTTCGCATAATGGTGGCAATTCCGAGAGCCAAATGTCACCGAAGGAATTGTATACAAAAATCGTCGAATACAAGATAGGCGAAATTAATAGACCACTTTGCAAATAAGCTGTGGCTTTGACCATTGTTGCGCTTGTTTAGTGAGTTGTCCTTTTCAATGCAACAAATCAAACTGGAAGAAACGCAAACCCCACGTGCTCCACACACTGTCTGACTGAGCACCTGAATTTTGACAGAAGCAAATAAACGGAAGAATTAAATTGAATTTCACTAGGGCTACGGGTTGCTCGAGTTCACACGCTGCTGAATTTACTTCAAATGACGCATTATCCTTTAATTAGGCTTTAGTGTTTGCAGTGGCATAATAACTTTGTTCTTTATTTTTCTCAGAGACCTTGTATAATGTTTTAGTAGTTGCAATGAATGCACTGTTGTGAAAAGCAGTCAAACTTGTCGAACAAGTGTGGAATTTGATGTGAAGGCCGAGTCATACGGCCCATATACGATAATACAATGTACATGACAGAAATATATAAACAGATCGCTGTTGCTTTTATATTCACAAAAATTACACGGTCAGTCAGACTCAGACAACGCACATTTACTTTCATTCTCATTCTCACTGGTTTTTGCGATTAGAACTTCAAGAATTAGCCCATCGTCTTTCTTCCTCTCACCCAATTAGCCCATAGGCCAAGGCTGAAACACTAGTGAATTTTCATTAATATGAACACATCAAATTATAAAAAATAACAATTTACAACACAAACTTCGAATGAAATCGTCTGGAGAGTGTACTACATTACATGTGTATGTGTTGCGTTGTAGTTGCAGGTCGGTCTGGTACAATACTTACTTTAGTTCTCGGAATTTCCCACTGCTATGCTAATTGCTAGGCCCACCTCCACATATTTGTCTGCGTGTGTATCTTCATTTCGTTTGCTCTTTTGTTGCCCGTCTTGCATAAACACGATTGTGAAATCAAACAACTGGCTATATGTAAATGTTGTTTGTCAGCTTCAATCAGCACTAATTTATTTATTATTTTTTAACTAGCTAATAATTTCAATTTCCAAATATAAATCAGAGTTTTTACCCTTGTAATCTAGGAGAGTTCCAGTACAACTTAGATATAAGCTGGCCTGATCGGCTCGATTATCTAACATTGAACGTTCTAATGAATAAATACGATTTATTGCAACGTGGCTCGCAGCTCCCAGACAAATTTCTTTTACATTTGATTTTTTGCTTAACAACGCGGTTATGAACTTAGAAGAAACCAAGCGTTTTAGTTCTAGCTACAACATTAAATTTCAATACAGATAAAATGATACTAATACGCTGGTTTCTGATACCAAACGTCCCTAAACCTATGACCTGAAAAAATGTTGGCGCTGCGCCGTTGGCAACACGCCTTAGCGTCATTTGGGAATTTCTCAACGCATCTGGAATCTGTGTCTTCGTTTGACTTCTCTTGATTAGTCAATAGGTATACTTGGCCCGTGGGATACTGGGATTAACCCACAAAAAATAAGCCATCGCACGATCTCTAGACAAGTCAAGTTCAGTAAGCTATATATGCTGTATTATCTCAGAGAAACAACTCTTTCTGGATGCGATGCCTAGGAAAGTTGGCACGCAATGCACTTACATAATTTTACAATTCCGTGGGAACCGGGAAATCCGTTCACTTTGTATACAGGATTTCGGAAATCAAACAATTTGGCCACAACTAGTGGCTGAGTCCTGTCTTTTGTCGCCAAGAAAAAATGATTTAAATTCAATGAATTTGGAGGTTCTATCAAAATTAGGAGTACTGATCTTTTGGTCTCTAACTGGCGAGACGAATAGTCATATAAAACGTTGACGCTTGAAGCCAGAGAACACTGCTACCGACTAACATCCGAAATGACTCCGAACGAGTTAATCCAATTGATGCAGGTTATACGGCATCTTGTGGCCTCTGATACAGAAAATAGGCATGCTTCATTATTACTTGTTCAAATACTAGAGGAGTATTTTCCAAACAGCAACAACCCGCCGACAGAACCATCAAATTCAACCTCTCAACAACAACCAGGACAAACAAACCACCACACCATTGGGCCGGATTGTCTTAACATAATGACCCCACGTTTTCCGTTGGCTCCTCGAACACCCCAGGCTTGCACCCCACCTCACACTTCAACGGGTCCATCGGGCCAACGACCTCCACCTCCCATTCCTCCAAGGCGGGTTCCTGAGCCGCTATTTCCACCAGCAGCACCCGGAAACAGAAGACAGGAATTAAATACCAGCCCTGCTGACTGGAGCTTTTCTGGAAGAGTGCACCAAGGAGAGGCATCTACCCCAAATAGCCAAGAATGTCGAAATCCATCATCATCCAAAGATAATCGCCGTGCACTTGGGCCTGGTCAAAGCACACCCCTCCAGGGACAATGGATTCAGTGCCCGTACTGTAATCGAAGTTTAAATATGAATGTGGAGTTTGGGCTTGATGAAGGGGGTTCCTCACTTAACGCTACAAATTACCAAGAAATCCGGTTTAGAATTGCGCTGTTACCAGAACACATGACAGGATTGGCTGGAGATGGTTTGTTTTCTACTGAGCGCTCGGGGTATCAACAAAGGTCATTTCAGCCCGGCAGCTTGAGGGATATCATACGGCGATTGCCAAATTCGGATGATGAATTCAGACGAGCTGCCGGATCGGTGATCCAGCGTTCCCACAATTATTACCAAAACTTGGATGCCAATTCCACAGCTGAAGAAGGGCGTTTAAGCTATTTAGCAAATTCCCAGCAGCAACCGCCTTGTAGTAATGGTAAATCAACTTAGTTATAGTTTAGAAATGTAAAAGTAAGCCGGAAAAAGAGCTTAGTTTGGGAATATTAATTCCAATTATTTTATCTCTCCATTTGTAAATTTTAGCTGGAAATCCAGTAGCAGTCCAAAGAACAGGAAATCAATCACAGTACGTTAACATTCAAGGTATAATTTATAATTCAAATCAATTTCCTAAATTTGCTAGACAATAATCCTCGTTAAAACCTATTGAATATGTGTTGCTATCATTGCCCAGACGAAACAGGAGTGAGTACAATCTCAGGGGAACCTCAATCAGTACAACGCACTCCTACACGTGTAAATGATGCCGGCGGCCCTTTTACACGATATTCTACAGGTTCAGGCAACCCTGGAGCTTCAGGTAGCTAAGAAAAAGCCGTTTATTTCAACAAGACGTCTGCCTACGTAAATAATCACCTATATGCCCTATTTTTTCATTGCAGGTCAACCTTATTCGTTGAGAAATCTAACTGCAATGGATCAACGGGTTGGACAAGGTGCACCTACTTACCAATGCTAAGCCTTGATTTGAACGAAAACTTAAGAATGCTAATTCAGATCACAGATATTTCAGGAATGAGCTACTTTAGTGATACTCCCAACAGAACATGGAGCGATTCCAGGCCACATTATTGCTGAATAGATTATAGTTCCCTAGCGCAATCAAATAGTGGCAATGAAATCCGTAGTTTGTCTTTATGTTATTGTGGAATGACGATTACCAAATTACTAATAAACGTTTGAAAGCAATCACTTATATGAATCTTTATTACAATTTTAAAACAATCTCCAACTTCATGTACAGTTCTTTATGTTTAAGCAATAAGCACACATGCTAAAACGGATAACCTAAATATTTATCAGACATGGTTTAAACCGATTTTAATTTTCCGGTTCAGATAATAACAATATTTTGAATTCTTAGTGCCAGTGCCAAACTAGTTAAAACCTTTTTGCCAGAAATCTATCCAGCCTATCCTGGTTCATGTCTAGATCAGTTATGAGCGCATGAGTAAGATTATCGGGCGTTATAGCCTTTCCAAGGAAATCTGACACTAGCTTCTTGGCAGGAACGCCTCCTCCATGAGCTAAAACTTCACGGCGATATTTCTCACCATTTGTGGAGTTGAAGGGATCCGCTTGAAAATATTCTTGCCATATCCAAGATGCAACGGCTCGTGACATTAAATACGAATAATATTTTGCACCATAACCAACCAAATGGCCAAATCTCAAGTGCCAAGCCTGTCAAAAGAATTTTTTGTTTTAAATATTCCCTGTAAGCACAACATACAAATGCAATTAAAACTTCCTTACAGTATTTGGGACATAAGACAAGCTGTAAAACTTGCTGTGAACATTTTCCAAAGTCTGGATAGTGGGGATTTCCATAGGAAACCGTTGAGTGTGGAAATTCTGGTCGAGGGCTGCATAAAAATTTTGCATTTGCATGTCAGAAGGAGCAAACACATGCTTTGCCATTGAATACTTCATTCTAAGTTCTTCGGGCATTGTTTCTCCAGTTTGGTAGTGGCGAGCAAAAGTAGCCAACACCTAATTAATTAAGTGAACCAATTAGAAAAACCAAAATGGCTTACGAAAATGTTAATATGGTTACTTGCCCTTGGGTCAGATGCAAAATACTCCATTAGAATAGATGGAACTTCAGCAAAGTCTGTAGTGCAACGAGTTCCTGTTACATGTTGGTATTTAGTCCTGGCCATCATGGAGTGAAGTGCATGCCCCATTTCGTGAAACAGATTGTCTACCATGGACGGAGAGAGAAGTGATGGTTGGGATCCACCAGGATTAGGGAAATTCAGCATAAGTACAACAATAGGATTCTATAAATGTAGATGAAAATATAAAATATAAATTGTTCTCAATTGAACACATGTTCATAAACATTTGAAAGAAATCTTAACCTGATACGTTCCATCGTCAAGTTCCTTTCCACCTTGAATCGTGAAGTGGCAATCTTGGTGGGGTTTGCCTTCTCTTTCGTAGAAATCGCAGTAAATATGCCCTAGTCTTCCCTCCGATTTATGGTTGACTGAAAACAAACCAATACTACAGTTTGTCACAAAGTAATAAGTAATTTGAAAATAATTCATAATTGAACAGAGCAAAGTAGTACCTGATATTTTATACACATCGTTGTCCCACACTTCTCCACTTTCCATTTCCTCAGGCACCAATTCAACGCTAAATAACTGTTGACATAAAAGGTTTAGTCCATCCATGCAAGCCCCAATTGAGAAATAGGGCAAGAAGTCAGACCTGACAAAGTAATAGCATTATGTTAATTTTTGTGTTGAAAAAATGCATACACACACATAATATATTTGACTGGAAGGACAATGAATCTTAAGGGTTAAATTTAAATTTACTAGCGCTTACTTGTCCACCTTAAACAAATTTTTCTTGGCCAATGCAGTAAAATAAGGTGGATCCCATACTTGAATCAGACTCCCTTTAAGCTGTGTCATAAGCGTGAAATCTTTCTCGGCTCTTGGTATTAAGTTGTCGGACAAATGCTCCAGAAAGTTCGCAACCATAATTGGACTTTCTGCAAGGCTGCCTTGAAGAGCGCTACAAAAGTTCAGACAGAAATTATTAGCAGCACTAAAATCACAAAAAAATTCGTCGTACCGATGAGCGTATGTCGGAAACCCGCAGACCTCAGCCAACTTGTTTCTAGAAGTCAATAAATTCCCTAGAAGTTCATCCTGTTCCGGGTCTGGATGAAGATAGATTTTATACGCAGCTTCACGGGCAATCTCTGCTGACGCGTCAGAAAATAGTCCCGTTACTAAGATGGCATCTTCGTGTATTGGAAAACTTGAGAGAAGGTAGGAATGTGAAATTGCACACTTTCAAGCAGCACCTATAGTTAACTAGATTTCTCAGATTTAACTTACAAATTGCGAACATTTGCTGGTAGTTTGTCTCGGCTGACCGATGTCGGTTTCATGGCGTTTGATGCAAACTTCTGTCCGGTGTAGAGAATGAGATCATTCAAATAAACTACTTCTGATCTCTTCTTGGAGTCCAAGTGAATTCCACTTTGCTCGAAATCAAACAAGAAAAGTTGTGTGACATGCTCATCAACTGGAGTTGTGGGTAAAATATCTCCGCTTGCACTAACATTCTTGAGGCTCATGTATAATTCTCGGTTTGTATTCAGCCTGAAATTGGTTTTCAAAAATTTGGTTGATAACGACAAAACTAAGCAACATACAATGCATTCGTTACTTTTCCACTAGACGACTAATGCTGAGACAAGCGCTTTCCGCCTCATGAGAGAAAGCTCCATTTGGGTGTGCAACCCGCACAAATTCAGCCATATCGGCTACTTTGCACAAGGAATTTGATAAGTGGTCGAAAATTTCAACCATTCGGCGTGATCTGTTTGGGGACATACATTCTGTCATAAGATAGTCGCACTCTGCAATTGCATTTTCCTTGAGAAGATGAAATCCGGTGGCCTCCCGTAGTTCAGGAAATCCAAATAATCCTTGCTGAAAAACAAAAAGTTGTAAGGATACATCTGTTTTGGCCACTCAAGTTGTAGTTAGTAAGACTACACTCTCTTGCTATTCAATCCGAAGAAGGTTTTCTTAGTTAAATATTGAAAATATGATGGCATTATGTACTTTTCGTAACGGCATACGGTGTCGATCATCGGCAACTGCTAATTCTAACAGCACTACACTAAATAAAAATGAATTCTCTCTAGGAAATACAAAAACAGACCTTCGCTTTGAATGTGAATTTTCTGGATGGTTTTGTATTAAATGAAGTGGCTAAAGGTGACCATGTCGTTAGACATCGTTTCCATTTGAAGCAAGATTTTCGCAATAGTTGAATTCGCTGTAAAGCCATTTAAGCAGACAGATAAAAGGCAAACTTCTTCGAACCGGTTTACCACATTATCCTGAAGGTCTGTAGAAATCAAAAAAAAAAATATTAGTGTGGGCAAATTAATTTAACTTAACGAAAACAGCGGTGCTTTAACCATACTGCTCAGAAATTCACAAATCCTAAATCCTGAATTGTAATAAATCAGCAAAATGGCAAGCAAAGGAAAATCACAAGAAAAGAAGTACGATAGCATTTGCAAAAGGGCATTGCCTCCTGAATTGCACTGCTGTTAAATGTTAAATATTATCCCTCATTCCATTTGCGCAATGTAACCATTATGTCAAGTGCATTCATTGATTCGATGTCGCGCAGACTTGACCTTTCCATCGGAAAACTTCTTACGCACCCTCACAACTCAACTCCCTTCCTTCTGACATGAGGCTTGGTATCTGCTAAATTGTCACGAAAGTGCGTAATAAACTTTCCTGAACACATGATTGCGCAATTCAACGACGTATTGCAAAATTGCACTTTACTTCGCTGTGATTTTGTTTTAGTCCCATATAAACTCCATGCCGTCAAGATTATCCAATAATATCATTTTCCGGAAATTCAAATCGCTAAATAGAGTTACGATTGATAATTTCTTCAAGCTTAACCAAGCACAATGAAAATGGATTGATCAAGCAAGCATGACCAGTTCTTATTCCATCTAGTTTCTAGACAAACAGTAATTAATCTAAATTGAAATTGAAATTCAAGAGTGAAACTTATATACGAGTGACTAAGATTATGTCCAACGCTATCTATGCATTCATACAATATTCTGTAGAAAATAAAATAAAAAGAAAAGTGACTTGAGAGTTAAAGCTTTCACGTATATTGTGTTTATATTTCACATTTTTAATGTAATACACCGTTTTAAATTTAAAGCGTTTACAGTGTTAGTAGAGGGCTTCCGTGCGCTTAGAGCAAACCTCTTTAGGTCAAAACAGATTAACTTTACTTAAGTTTAATTAATTATCCTTAATTTTAATTTAGTGACCAAAAAAATCTATAATGTGGGAAATGGAGACTGAGGTAAGATACCATCTTAATTTAACGATGAATGTACTGCCACGCGTGAAGTGTAGAATCCAAAGCAGTAGAAAACAGTAAATTTTTCGTGACTGGATGCCAACGGGCGTGCGTTACAATGCTGGAATGACCATCGTGTGAAAAAATTGGTGTGATTTCTGCAACACCTCCAATAACACGGTCGCTGTAAACCAAAACATTTTCTTCTTTCATTCCCGTTACAATGAACTTGACTTCAGACCCAAATCCCATGTACGGTTCATATTCAATGTTAAACTTCTGATTAAGCAACTCTTTCGCAGAGCATCCTGGTAGAATTACACGATTCGTCAAGGGAGTTTGGGTTTGTCCAGCTTTCCTCAAGTCAAAAGACTCGTAACCGCCACAAGAATCAACAATGCCTACTTTATAAACAGACGGAACGACGTCGAAACTCCATAGAAGATTCAAAGTTTTTGAATCCAGGTTAGTCGCTTCACTTCCGTCTAATGGCGAGGTCTTGGAGTCCACATTTACAAAGGCAGCTCCCGCACCTGATTTATCTGCTGGAGTTTGGCTTGGCTTTTGGCTTTCTGGGCCTGACTGTAAAGCATTGGCGCCAATTGGGAACGCGTTTAACCCACCAATTGCAGTAGCAGGAACAGTGGAATCTGGCATTGATGCCCCTTCCACAAAATCTGATTTTGAAGACTTAATTTGGGCCCCAATTTGTTTTTCACGTAAATCGTAGACTGCAACTGCGCCAGTATTTGTCGAGAATATAACGGAATTTTCGTCCCAAAATTTTATTTTCGTAATTCCACGAAGATGCTCTGGAATTTCATGGTGAATACATGATGTGCTGGAAAGCTCAGAATCCAATTTCCACTCATGGATTTGTTTCCCAAAATTATTTCCCTGGACAATTTGATTCTCAGATGTTCCAATTACTTGAACAAGAGATGAAGATGCAAGCCTGGGTAAACTCAAATTCCCTTTCGGAATAATTACGGCTAAAATAAAAATTACATTTCATTAGCGTTTAACTGAATGGGTAACTTTCCTTACAAAGAAGTTTGAATTTTTCGCCCTTACCATGGTTATCATCCCCAAGCTCAAAAAGACCAATTCCAGCTTTACCAGTTTGAACGGTTGCAAGTAGTCTTGGAAGGGAATGCACTGCTTTGATCTGCAAAGTTAACAATTTACGTGAGCTGTTCGAATGATCTTAAATACTACACGCTAGAGAAAAACAGAACTATTGTAACCTGGGTTATGCGATGAGACGAATAACCACCACTGATTATATTGAAGTCGCGATCCTTGCAAAGTCCATCCTCAATATTGCCAGGTAAAAGTTTTGGAGGAATGTAGAGTTGAACGATTTCACAGTTCTTTGAATATGTTTGAAGGCCAGCGAGACAAAGACTCGTGTCGTTAATAACTTCAAATGCATCAACTGGAAACTCCAAGTCAAACATATACAAATGGGTGTATCTGAAAATAATATCAAAATATGTAAAATGGTACAAAGCTCAACAATCAATAAAACTGGAAGCATTATTTATTAATTTATTAGTCAATTTGTATTAAAAGTGTTCCAAGCCGACATACCTGTCCATGGAGTTGAATATCCATTCATCCTTGTCTTCTAATCGCGTCTTTGCTTCCGCCATTATTGGTTGTACCGGAATGTCTTTAACTGGATTCTTAAATCGTCAAGTACGACGCAGAACAGAACAACACCGGCAATTAGGCCCAGGCTAACCAAAGGGTAGGGTCACCCCTCGCCCGTGTGTATGCGTATGTGCTATGTGCAATTTATTAAGCTTGAATTGAACCAGAACTTGGCCGCAAATACGATGCAAAGAAGTCCACTCGATAAAGTAAGTAATTGCACATTTTACTCAAGCAACGCAATGCCATGCCTCAAATTCTAACCCTCATACATGATGAAGACATACAACTTAATCCAAATTTAACTTCCTTTTGCGAGTTTAATTTTCTCGTACCCTCTTCTAATTCGTATGGAATAAAACTTGAAAAAAAAATAACTGCATGACCTACTTGCTAACCAAAAACTGGCACACAACCTTTAACGTTTAGCCCAGTCATGACATTTGCCACATCGAACAAATGGTTAAACTACCCTACTGGCACCTAGAATTTGCCTTACCTTGAATTCCGCAGGTCACAGGTAGATAGGATGTGAACCCCAAGGTCAAACGCTGTAGTGTCGAGCCAAAATTCACCAAACAACTGACCGTAAGAATTTAGAACATCACTGGTACTAATCGATGTAGACTTGGTTAAATCTAACTTATGAAAATAATTATTTGAATGCACTGTACTTGGTGATTTTGCTCGAATACAGATTCAATTTCCTCAAAACAAACTATGCGCCTTTAGATTACGCAATTCGCGGTGAACTCAATGCTTTTCGATTGTGATGTTATGTTTCGCGTGTCCATGCTCAAGCAGCTAAATTCAGCAGCACCAAAACTTTTAATATTTTAAATCTACAAATAGATTTATTTCTCGGAGAATACTTGCACTTTTGATGCCATTATAAATTAATAGAAGATAACTCATTTAACTTCGACTCGAGCCGAGCTCATGGTTTCGAAAGCAAGAATGCAGCTTTAGAAAAGGAAAACAGAGTTCAAACAATTCCACTCACATTAATTAAATTAATTAAATGGCTGGGTTTAATAACTTAGTCATCAATCACTACACAAATCAAATTAAAGCTAACATCTGTATCCTCGCATTTATGTGACCGTATTGAATTGTGGATACCGCTTTAGTAAAGTGTTCAGTTGCCTGGCGGTGAGGCGGGTGGCGCCTGGCGTTAAAGCACCTTCCGCTTGCTTCTTTTCCTTCCTTTTTTGCTGCCGTAATCAAACAAACCAATATGTTTCCATAATTTATTCAAAATTCACTTGGACTAAGTTGCTGTTAACTTACTTGAAATCCCGCGTAGCAGGATTGGAATCCATCAATTTCTGACGAACATGCCGACTCGTTAAAATCATTTGTTTTTAGACATGCAAACATTACAGCCATTTCCTGCAGGCAAGAGGTATCTGAAAATAGGGTAACAATCATAAATTCCATTTTTACTCTTTCCTTAATTCGAAAATCAAGCTTTACCAAAATAACTATCTACAGTACGTTCTTGGATGAACAAGAGCTTCCTAAGATGGTGGAAAAAGCTGGATCAACTTTTTCAGCAGGATAAGTTAAGCAATTCACCTTGCATGAGAACAATTTTTAACCTGGCGCTATCTACAAGCGTTATATATGGTAGCACTTAGCACATGATGCTTAATTATTATTTCAAAACAAAATCCAAAAGCAAGTCGGTCTCGGTGTTCATTGTTAAAACTTTAATGACATTTCTTTCTCAAACAGTGCAATCAAATATCAAAACCAAGGAATAAATGGTATTAACATACCAACACTTTTCTCCGACTTGGTCGAGACAGCATTTCTAAGTTTAAGAGACCGGAGCTCTTGGAATTCAATTGGCTCTCTGGCTTGCCTCTTTGGATTATTCCCAACATAATAATATTTCGGCCAAACTATACGGAAATTCGGTACCCAATATTTCGGCATTGTCAGACTCAATGCATTCCTGATAACTCGCAATTAAGGTTTGTACTAGTACCTCGCTTATCCCTTCTGCAATACACTGAAGATAATAAAAGAACACACATACGCAATGCACCTGCTTGGGTTGGCCGAATTTCAAATATTTCCGTGCGTGCCGCAGGTTTGCAGAGTACGGTTTCTAAATTCAATGACTTTAAGTACAAAATTTCACAACTATTTTTACTAATTAATTTAACTTGTCAAACAGAACTTAACGGCGTCCACCTAATTGTGAATTAGTAAAAGTTAGAGTAGCCATATCAAACTGTTTAGTAAATTTGTTTTTAAAATATTTTTATTAATAAAAAACGAAAATAATATACATCCTTTTGTGTGACAGCCTGAGCACCCGACTCCTGCCCATAACTAATATCTATTCCAATTAAGCTTTTTTCTTCAGCTTCTTAGTCGGAGAGGAAGGTCCATTTTTTTCTTTTTTAGCGGCCCCCTTTTTCTGAAGCGGCCTTGGTTTCCTGGTGTTTTCACTTGTACTCCCTTTTTTGTTATCGCTGGCAGTTGCTACTTGACCAGTTTTTACTTGCTTCGAATGTTTCACCATTTCTGAAAATTTGAATCTCTTTTCCACATCATACTTAGACAGCCTAGAAATTCTTGACCTCTTAGGGGGCCTTTGTGCGAGCCTCCTAGCTTCATCCTTTCGAACTTTCTTTATCTTTAGTAAAAAAGAAGGAACTGGGAAGCCCGAATTCTCCAAAACTTGCGCTGTTCTGCGTAAATTAGGCTTGTCGTCCTCTGTGTAAAATGTTATGGCTTTCCCTGGTCTTCCAGCTCTCCCTGTCCTGCCAATTGCGTGGATGTACTGAATAGGTGTTGTTGGCATATCATAATTGATTACAAATTTCACTGCTGGGAAATCCAGACCTCTGGATAACAATGCAGTACAAACAAGAATCCAAATCTTCCCCTCTCGAAAAGACTCAATAGTTCGTTCTCTTTGTGCCTCGGATCTACCAGAATGAATAACATCACATTTGATCCCCTCAAATACCAATTCTGACAACAGCTGATTTGCTCTTTCTTGGCTTTGAACAAACACGAGAGCAGGTGGTTCGATTCCTTTTCGCATTAGATCTCTTAAAGCTACTAATTTCCCTGCTTCATTTCCGGTAAATGTAACACATTGCTCTACTAGATCTGCTCCTGTTGCATTCTTGGCTCCAATGGATAACAATATATGGTTATCCAGATGAGTCTTGCAAAACTCCTCTACCTCGAATGCACAAGTAGCACTAAAAAAGGCACGCTTGATTTCAGGATTATCGCAAGCCGAGTAAATAGACCCAAGCTGATCAATGAATCCCGCCTCGAAGAGGTGATCGCATTCGTCAACGATTAAATACACAACATTTCGGAGGGATATTGCTTCGCTTTTCAGTAGATAGACCAGACGATTTGGAGTTGAAATTAAAATATCTCCGTGTACTTTCTTCTTGCCGTCAAGGATACATGTACGGAGTCCAGTTCCTTCAGACAAGCGAACAGACTCTCGATAAATCTGTTTAGCTAGTTCTCTTGTTGGAGCAAGGATAAGAGATCGAAATCCAGAGTTGGAAGGTTTCCCAAGGAGGATGAATATTGGGAGCAAAAACCTAAACACAAATAGTTTAATTATTAGTTAAGTAGAAGTACCACCAATTTTGCATTAAATTTTAAAATGTTTGATTACGCTGCTGTTTTTCCGCTGCCCGTTGGGGCGGATGCCAGGAGTTCTCGTCCAGAAATTACGATAGGAATGGATTGCATTTGAACAGCGGTGGGAACTTCATAGGATGAGTTTCGGATGTTTTGTAGAAGTATGTCACTGATGTTAGGAATGTCAGAAAAATTTTCAATCATAACAGGTAAGTCAGATCCCCATATGTGGATCTGATTTGCCTTTCGTAAGGCATTCATGTTGACTATTGCGGGTTGGGTTTTCTTCTTAGTACGCGGTTCATCCGGTCCATTTTCATCTTCTAGTTCCTCTTTGCCTTCAGTTAGGTTCCGCTGTATGAAAACATTTAAATAATTGGTAAGAATCAAGGTAAAATAATAAAATTGTGTATAAGCTTTAAATTTGCTGATCTGAACGACGAACACTCATGATATAACATTATAGTATAGCACTACAACATAAAAGAAAGGCGCTTAACGTGCGATTGATTTTCACAAGATTAAGACATCCAAAGCTTTGGGTTACCTTTCTATTTTGTAAAGACGATTGAGTAGGTGCAAATTCCGATGTTCTAACAATCTGAAGTTTTTGTGCATCGCTGAGAAATCTCTTGGTGTCAAACTTAGCACCTCTTGCCAGCCTCGAAAACATATGGCCAACTTCCATTTCAAATTAGTTGATACTGTGGAACGTTGTTATTGCTTGCTAGTTCTCTGCCAAATTGAAACCAAGATTCAAGTTGTTGACCTACTGCCGGAAAATATTAGATCTAGATCAATCACTCAGAAAATTGAACTCGGTTTGCACGTGTCTTTTGAGGGTCGCGGGCAGAGGCAGATGCGGTGCGTATGCGTATATGCAGAATTGGCCCTTCCACATTTTCATTCACGTTGTTTATGAACGGTAAATTATGACCTAGCGATCCTGTATTGCATGCATTACAGTTTAGAAAGTTAATTAAAATAGTGAATTGGCATGGCTAATCATTACTCCGGGGGGGTACTGCAGTTTCAGAACAATGCTTTAATCTAAAGAAGTTTTCAACATTCCATTCACAGTCAAGCATAATGCAATACCTCAAACGCATATGAAATTTCTAAAAAGGATGCTTTTATATCGCAAATACGGCAGTAAGCAATTCTGCTAACATTCTAAGTTTTTGAAACAAAACTATCAAAAAACAAATAAGATGGAGCCAACAAGAAAATACTTGCTTTTCGTGTCAACTTAATCTACTGTTTTGTTGTTAGTTCTTTCTGTTGGACATCCGTTTTCTCATCGTTTTCTTCTATGTGCTTTTCTTTCTCTACCATGATTGTTCGCTTAGGTTCGAAATCAAATCCGACCCCTTTCCAGTCTGGTATAATTTTCCCATGGACTCTCCAAGTCCCGTACTGATTTGCTAGATGCTTTTCAAACACGACGTACTCCAATACATCCTTCGGAGTCAATTCATTTCCGAACATCAAACGACCAAATCGGTCATATATCGCTAAAGTCTGCAAACAAATAAAAATTTTGCCTTCAATATCCAGAGAGTGCAGCCAATAAACCACACATTTCTGTTAGCTAGCTACCTGTTTCGTGTGAAATCGGCAGGTGAGCTGCGCAAAAACATTTTCCTTTGCAATGAGTTCGACACAACGCGCATAGGATACTCGGGGCGGCTCAACGGTTTCCAAAAGTTGCCATCTTAATGTTTTCAGCTTCAAATTGTACCAAATTTCCTGGGAAGAAAGTATTTAATTATAACTTTATTTACCCTTCCAGCACCTACTAGAACGAACGGCAATGTGCAGTGTCAATCAATATAGTAGGTACTGACCCTTCTAATAATGCTACGAAATGTATATTGTATATAAACTTATAAACAAGTTCACTTACAGGATAGGCCTTCTCTGTGACTAGCAATCTTAATGCGTGTCTGTCTTGGCTGTATTAGCAGAAAAATTTATGGTAGAATGATTATTCCCTTAATCTTAAAGCAAATACAAAAACTATAGGAGCATTTCTTACCTAATCATTGCTTCGTGCATTTTAATATAAATACTTTCAGCTTCTTTGGCAAAGTCGTGCGAGTCAAAGTCTTCATCAAATGTTCTGATTTTTCTTACAGCCATCATTGATTTGGACTTCTTGCCGACATGAATAGCAGTTTGCTTTGCACGCTACGAAAATCAATTGAACATTACTGTACATTCTTGCGTCAACTTTTAGTTTTCAAAAATGCTGCGTTTTGCCAATAAGAATTACAGTAATGACGTGATACATCCAACAAGCACAACATACCATTGCCGCATCGTAAATCATTGACGCCTTGCCGTCCCCTTCTGGAGGCACATAAGGTTCAAACACATCGCTGGTACAGGATATTTCAAATTGCCTTTCTGCCCATGGAGTGGGTGGATGAAAACCTCTTTTCTTCATCTCTGAGCGAATTTCTTCGGGTGTTAGCTTATTGGTTTTTTCTTCCTCGCGAAAATCCGGCAGCTTGATTTTCATTACCTAGCACGCAGATGAATATTGTCATTAAATCGAATTATTTGAACATTCAATACATTTGACATTCGAGAGGGATACTACAATGTAACAAGTTACCTTGAGGGCTCGAAGCTTCTTCCACTTAGGATTCCAGTGTTTCCTGCTCATTCTGTTCCAACCGCTCCGCCCTTTTAAATATGCATTATAAGAACGAGAAGGCATGTCCGGAGTAGAAGAGCACTAAAAAATACGCATGCAAATCAACTTGTTTTACATATTTATTTAACTTGAATGTATTATTATATTGAAGATTAAAGTAAAAATTACCACGATGTGGTTCATGCCGGCGACAGCTACGGACAACGTTGAATTCAAATCACTAACTGCTGGAGACTTCATCTTTCCGACCCTGGATAGAAAGCTTAATAACATCTTGAAACCAAAAATTTACCCGCATTGACAAAAACTAATTTTTACTTCCCGATCTAAGACCGGGGCCGGGTTGTATTTGTATTCAAAAGCGACGGGAATCAAAAATGATAACATCAAGTGACTATGTTAACCCATAGAAGTACACGACCTGACGTGGCCTGCCGCCGGTCTTCAATTTCACTTCAGATGAAAGCAAAAGTTTAAAAATCTGTCGCCTACAATATGTATTGCTTTCCTTCTGCTGTGAACTGCATCTGCTGTTAGTTGTGCAAAATTCTTAAAACAACGGAGTCTGTTCATGAGGACATGAGTTCAGCCCGAGCCTTGTATGCTGACTCAAGATCTAAACTTTGTGAAAGGATTCACCTGAACGTCAATTCATTTGGGGACATTGCCAGCAATTTGGGTCAAGGGGGCAAGTCTCAAGAGGTAAGTGTCATAAGTTCAATTTCCATTATTCCGTATTGTCGATAACTCCTCAGTCCCTGTAGGGGTAGGAGTATTTATAAGGCAGGTGTGTCGGATCGGGCCTCACTTTAACTTCTACGGAAATCTTTCAAAGCATAAATGACCTGGCTTATGGTTTATGCATCCCCCACTCACTGACTGTTGTGCAGTCAGTCAGTGGTCGAACGTGCTTTGCAATCACAGTATTTTCGTAAACGATCAATAATTATTTTTTTTCTTACAGATACTGAAACAAGCAACTGACAAGTTCGTGGCAAGCGAGAATAAAATCAAAGACTCGTCGGAGGTAATTTTTGACAGCAATAATTTTTTAAATATCATTAAAGACTAAAGAAAATCCTCAGTTTGTGTTAACCGTGTCTTTGTTAATTTTGTTTTAATTTAGAACCTGAGGAAACTTCAACTGTTACATATTCACATGAACTATCAGTTCGAAAATATTGAGAAGAACGTGGCACTCATTGAAAATTTAAAGGAGCAAGCGCAAGCCATGCGGCGCTAGAATAAAAGTAAGTTTTACATGATAGTAACTTGCTGAGCTTGAAATTCAATTCAAACTATTTTTTTTAGCAACCACCACAACTTCTCTTATAGAAAAGTTCAGTTTTGTACATATTCCCTAAACTTCAATAGAATATGGATGAAAGGAGCCGAAAACTTGCAGCTGCAAAGCAAAAGGTTGTTATTAATTCAGTAATCTAAGATAAATCAAGATAAGAGTAAGAATTATTCAAATATTTCTTGTTTTATAGCTGCAAATGTACAAACATCAAAAGCAGCAAGCACAACCCGGTCATCAACAAACGGAACCAATAGCCCCCGCCACGACTGCGACTGAGAACGGCCAGAGCCCGGTTGACTTTCATTCATATCCCCATACGCATACACATGCTGCCCCTATCCATGCTCATGCAGACTTTCCAGTTGTAGCTGAAAGCCAAGGGGTTAGAACCAGTGGACGAAGCTCGCCTTTTGGTAGCGTTAGTTTCACGGAAAGTTATAACAGAAATTCAACTGAGAGTGGGTCCAATCCCAATTCACCTACAACTGTGGATTTAAGTTCTTACACTGTAACGCCGCTTATCCCGATCTTCACAGAAAGTTCTACCAGTGAAAACCAATCCTACGAATTAGGAATTAGTCAACAGTATTCATATGCTAATCACAATCCAGTTCCAGCGCCAGTTCCTCAACAGAGTGACGAAAGTCTAACAGCTTCTGATTCCATTGGTCCTATTCAATCTGTAAACAATGTCAATTCTTCACCAAGTGTGCATGGCGATATAGAGGAAGGTCAGCTTGAATTGAGGTCAATGCAGCATCACGGTCATACTGATAATAATTCCACTTTTTCGTCACCTTCCAACACCCACCATTACTTCAGTGAATATCAGCAGCAATCTTCGGCCGGTCAGGATGCATTTGAGTTGGAATTTTCACAGCTGAGACAAGACAATGCGCATTTGGCGAGGAGAGAGACGGAACTTATTGGGCATCTCCAGGAAAATGAAACAATTTTGCAGGATCTTCGAAGGGAAAGAGATGCTCTAGCCCAAGAAGTGAGATCGGAGTTGGGTCCAATGAAAGACAAAGTGAACTCTTTGTTTGAGGAGAATCAGGCATTTCGCCAAAAGTTGGAAGAAATGACAAAAAGAGTTGAAACCGCGGAGGCCGAGAAAGCAGCAAAAGATGTTATGCACACAGAAATGGAAAATTCTTTTATTATTGTGGTAATTTCAGTTTAAACCAATATAATTGAACTTAGAAATTTAACTTCACTCATTTAAATTTGTGTGTGGTGTTAATTTTGCAGAGCAATGCCAAAATGGAGTTAGCGGAAAAGCTCGACCTTGAGAAGGAGAGAATTAAAGTCCTAGAGTTGACTCTGCACGAAAGGAATGCACAAATCGACGTACTAACTAAGCACAACCAGGAGTTGTTAGATGGTGCAGCCCTCTTAGAAAAAGAACTTGACGAGTTTACTTCAAAACATGTCGATTTGGAACAGGAACAAAAGGCGCCAGAATTGAAGGAGGCGCATGTAAGTATTAGATGTAATTGTACGATGCTGTTCATCTATGTTCGTTAAAGCAAATTTAATTTAATTGGCAGGCGAAAATAGTCCTCCTGGAGAAAGAAGTCAGTGAGCTTCAGAAACAGTTACGACGAGGCTTTTCCGGAAATCACAAAGAGGACCAGGAGAGTCAAGACAAACATAACAACCACGGTCACGACGCACATGGTCACAGCCACCAACACGGAAAGGGTCATTCACATAGCCATAAGGATTCACAAGAGCACCACCACGATAAATCACATGGACACTGTCAAGATCACGACCATTCTAATGGCCACGGCAAATCTCATGAACATAGTGATCACGGTCATGAGCAAGACCAAGAACCCAATTACCCTGAGATACACCAACATTCTCAAACAAATCCTGGTGAACATAGTCGTGAGATTGGAACTCAACCTGATTGCACTCACAACAACCGAGATGATGCCTTCAGCGAGAGCGAGCTGGATAACCACGGTCATAGTCATGATCTTCCTCACACTCAAGAAGATTTGATCAAAAATGGAGGTGGGGGCCATGGCCATAGTCATAGTCATGAAGGCGAAGGGCACAGCCACAGTCAACCGAGTGAATTTGGAAAAGGTGGACATGCGTTATCAGCAATAGAAAAGAGGCAGGCACGCTTGGAATGGGAAAATCAGGTAATTTTAATGCTTATGGAAACCTACACAGCCCATTATGTTTTTCTGAATACGCCTTTTCTAAATTCTTGTATTTAAATCAGACTTACAAAGACGAGCTTGAAAAACTCGTTGCATTACTGAAGATGAAAACTGCTGATGCAAGCGCCTTATGTGCATACAAAAACGAAAACGACAAAATGAAAAACGAATTAGCCCGGCTTGAACATATGGTGATCCAGCTTCAAGGAGAAAACGATACGATTGGTAATGAAATATCACGAATTTAACATCAAAAATTCTATAAAACTTTAACTTACTTTGAACAGTTGATTTAAAATTCTTTAGGCGACTATGTGACCCTATACCAATCCCAAAGGTTAGCCCTAAAGGAAAAAGCTATGCAAAAGGAAGCGGAAATGGTAATTCTTTCTAAGGAACGCGAACAACTACGAATTCAAATGAATGAGCTAAATCAAATCCTAAGAAGTTACCGCAAGGACGAAAATAAACACCAAGAACTCCCCGTCCAGAAGATCAATGAATTGATCACCGATATAAATACTAATTTCCATCCTTGTGGAGTTTGTTCGGGAAGGTTAATGAACGTATAATTAAACGCATAAATCAATTACATTTTACTTTTAAGTAGGTACATTCTCTTCAGGTTACTCTGTAATTATTCCAAAGTTTATAAAAATCAGTTGATATATATTGATGATGATGTTTAGAGTCAATGTAATTTAAACCAAAATATTTTATCCCTTGTAATTGTGAGGAGACAAATAAATGTTTACTAGAAATCTACTACTGTAATTAGTAGTTATTTCAAAATTCTAATTAAGTTGTAGTCCGTGTCAAGGAACGGTTTTGCACAAAGACGGATTACGAGAGATCTCATAAAATGCTAATAGTGGGTGCGCCCATGTGAGTTCCTGCATACTCGCTCCCAAGGAAAATTCAACTCGCAGAATTTGGGTCGGGTTTTCTCTCGGCACAAACACCAACAATCAATCCCACAGCCAAGTGTAGGTGCAGTAAAAACTACTGCATGTTTTTTCAACAAATTTTTTGTAATCCTGCATTTGCTTTTTCTTAGTTTGACGTTAAATTGTTATTAAGAAGAATTGTCGCAGCCGTAGTCTGGATTTCTGGCGGAGGTAAATAATCCTAAGAACACTGGAATGGCCAAGACCGGCGTGCTTCCCTTCGTTCGGGGAATTGATTTCTCTCACAATGATTTCAAGGTAAGAATGAAATGTTACAAAATTGTTGTAAAAACATGGGGTGTTTAAACCTGCATCTGGCCACCACGGATTACATGGGGGCTATGCTGGTTGGTGCTGAAGTACTGAGATTTCAGATTATTTTAAATGAAAACTTGCTTTGCCATTAGAAAAACATTGAGGTCATTGTCCTTGAGGCATGTTGTGCTAAGTTGTACTAGTAGTAAATTATTATGCTTTGATTTACAGACGAAAAGGTTTCCAACTTCAATCTCAGAAATGCAAAGCCTGCGCTGGCTCCGCCTGGATAAAACAAATTTGGACCGGATTCCCGAAGAACTGGGCTACCTTAACAAATTGGAACACATTTCACTGAGACGAAATGAATTGGAAAAAGTTTATGGGGAACTGACTTCACTCCCTCGCCTCAGATCCATCAATTTACGCCACAACCATTTAAAGACTTCCGGGCTTCCGCATCAAATATTTGATTTGGAAGATTTAACAACGCTTGATCTTAGTTGGAATTGTTTAAAGGAATTGCCACAAGGACTGGATAAAGCAAAATCATTGCTTGTATTGAATCTAAGCCATAACAGGTCAGGAGAAACAAAGGTTGTTATTTGGATTACGGCGCGAAAATGCTAATTAGCTCTATCCGTTTGCAGTATCGATTCAGTTCCTGGTAATGTGTTGATGAATCTAGCGGATTTACTTCACTTGGATTTGAGCAACAATAAGCTGGAGACACTTCCTCCACAAACCCGAAGACTAGTTCACTTGCAAACATTGACACTGAACGATAATCCTTTAGCGCTCTTCCAATTTAGGCGAGTTATTCTGGGATTCCCATTTATAATTTTGTACAATTTATAATTTCTGAGTTGAATGCCAGAATATTTGCACCCCATATTTAGGCAACTTCCTTCACTCGTGTCTCTGGAAGCATTGAATATGAGGAACACGCAGCGAACCCTCAGCAATACTCCAAATAATTTGGAGGCTCTTCTCCGTCTGACTGATATTGACTTGAGCCAAAATGGACTTACAAAAATACCTGACGGTCTGTTTACTTTACCCGGACTGAAGCGTTTAAATCTTAGCGAGAATCAGTTAAAAGAAGTCTCCGTTGCGATTGGTAGACATTAACACATTACTATCGCCAGCATAGTTTTAGTTCGAATATGAGGATTTATAAGCCTTTTCTTTTAATGTTTTCAGATATTTGGACGAAACTTGAAGTTTTAAACTTATGCAGAAATGACCTGACAAGCCTGCCAAATTCCCTTTGCAAATTAACTTCGTTGCGCCGTCTGCTTGTCAATGGAAATCGTTTGGACTTTGAAGGAGTTCCTTCCGGAATTGGAAAGTTGGGGGCTCTGCAAGTGTTCTCAGCTGCTAACAATCAACTCGAAATGATTCCAGAGGGACTCTGTCGTTGTGGTTCTTTGAAGAAGCTTATTTTAAGTGGAAATCGGCTTATAACATTACCGGATGCCATACACCTGCTTACGGATTTGGAAGTTCTGGATTTGAAAGACAACCCTGAACTTGTAATGCCACCTAAGCCTACCGAATCAGTTGTATCTGGTAGAGACATACAGTTTTACAACATTGACTTCTCTCTTCAAAACCAATTACGGCTTGCTGGTGCGATAATACCACCACAACCTACAGCAGGTGAGGAAATTTTTGTCATAGCTAGATTAAATTCTGGTTGAAATATTCGAATAATAATTTTGGGTTTCTTGTGGCATTTTTTAGTACCGAATAAAGATCCTATCGCCAGGAAGCTCAGGCTCCGTCGGCGCGTTGGTGGCGAAGCCGATACTGCTCAAGCAAAAGTACTGAAAGGGATGAAAGATGTGGCCAAAGACAAAGACAATAAAAATCTTAACGATTCTCACAAACCCGAGTCTCTGAAGCCAAAAAGGTAGTTGTGGAGAAAACACTTCAACACTTTTACAATGATAATTGAAACGTCTTACTTATGACCAGGTGGGACGAAGCATTGGAGAAACCGCCGCTGGACTACTCCGAATTTTTTGACGACGACGTTGGACAAATCCCGAGCATTGCCGTCTGGGAGATTGAGAATTTTCTTCCCAACCACCTTGAAGAAGTCTCTCACGGAAAATTCTACGAAGGAGATTGCTACATCATACTTCAAACTTTTTTGGATTCAAATAATTCATTGGACTGGAAGATTTATTTTTGGATTGGCTCTCGCGCTACAGTAAGATGAATTGACTATTGTCAATGGCACACATTAGTTTCTTTAAATACAAACAGCATAAGTTTGTTATCTTTATATCCGTAGTTGGATAAAAGAGCTTGTGCTGCAATTCACGCTGTAAACTTGAGAAATTACTTGGGGGCACAATGTCGAACTGTCAGAGAAGAGCAAGGAGACGAGTCTGACGAATTTCTTTCTCTGTTCTCTGGCGAAATATCATATTTGGAAGGTGGCAGAACTGCAAGTGGGTTTTTCACCGTGGATGATGTGGATTACATGACAAGGCTTTACCGGGTCCACGGAAAGGGTTCCTCCATCACTTTGGAACCAGTTGAGGTCAAATATGAATCTCTTGACCCACGTTTTGTGTTTGTCTTGGATGACGGCCTAAAAATATACGTTTGGTTTGGCAAGAAGTCAAAAAATACATTGCGACCAAAGGCGAGGTTGGAAGAAATTGCTTATTGATTTTATTTTTCTTCAAAATAATTAAAATTATTTCTTTAGGCTATTGGGTGAAAAAATGAACAAAGAGGAACGGAAAAATTTGGGAGAAATATTTGTATTCAATGAGGGTCAAGAAGTGGAGGATTTCTGGAAAGCATTGTGTGGACTTCCTGATAAACCACCGGAGCCAATTCAGGTAAATGGCAATTAATATACTAATATCTGCGCGTCATTGTCTTGACGTATTGGAGCTGCCCTTCCTTCTGAACTGACTTGAATCCGCAAGGTTCGCAAATGGGCCGCCAAACTGGTGTACACTTATTTATTCCACAAGCACTTGCGTCTTTCTTGACACAGTAGTCACACACTGGTTCCCGTGGGCAACATTCAGTAGGTCCTGCTGCCAGGATTGCATGCTGTTGAAAGAGATACTTCCAATATGGAACTGGGGGTTTGGTGAACAAGACAGGATATTTTGAAATGCAGAGGTTCTGCATGTATTTCTTGTGGTAGAGCGGATGACCCACGTAGTTGTGGTACTGATCCAAATCGCAACAGTCGTAGGTAGGTGGGCACGGAGGACAAAGTTGTGATTGCACTCGATCAACTGCCAACAAAGCCAATGGTACATTCATAGGATGGGTCGGAATGAGGTTTGGGCATTTCAGTCTCTGCACTGGAGCACAAGGGTCTTTGACACATGGCTCGTCCGAAGCTTGACAACAGCAACAGCAGCACTTCTTTCTGCAATTGCAGTGGGTGTTCTTGAAACTGCTGTACGAGAATCTCACCATTTTGAATTTCTGTGTGGTTCATTTGTTAGGAATGAAACGCAATACAATCAGTCAAATATTTAAATAATATTATGCGAACCTTGCTGGCTTGGAACTAATATTTCTGGCAAGCTTAATTTAGACACTAACAATTTAGCAATTTTGATTACAAGTAGGGGCAAGACTTAAATTTCTTATAAGGATTTATTCAAGCAAGGGGTAGCACAAAGTTTTCGAATTTTACACCGATTGTTACTATTAGGTTGCAGTGGGAACCGATCGATTTTGGCAATTTAATTTGGAGAACCACCTGGGCGTATTTATTCCATACATCGTGGTCGGACCAGGGTGGGCGGACAAATTTGCGAAGAACTTCCCATGTTATTGTCCGAAGGGCATGGGCCACAATTACTACTTCTCTGACTCCTCTCCCAATTACTTGGCACGTATTGATGACACGCGCACACCGTGTTTGGTACGCTGGCCAAGTTCAAATCCGGGAACTTCTTGCTTGAGTATTTTTCTGGGTTCGAATTTTCATTAGGCTCCGCCGTGTCCGTGATTCCTTGATCTTCAGAAAGTTTTTTGGCTGCTTCTACCCATTTCTTGCGTGCACGTGTTTTGGCTGCTTTGGCCCGTTTCTTAGCTGCTTCAGCTGCAGCACATTCAGCAACCCATTCCTCTTGTGGGCTGAGGGGTTGGGGCACCATGTAATTGGCTGGACATGTACAAAGTGGTCCGTGACTGCAGCATGGATTAACCATTTGGCATTGCTGACAATAATTCTCTGAGCAATAATTGTTCTTAGATTGGTGGATTCGGTTTTGGTCTCTCAAGAAACAGTCATAGTTTTGTCGAATTTTACACTGAGCTCGAAATTTTTCACAACACATGCATGCACATTGAGGACCATGAAGGTACCTTTTGTGATTTGCTACATTTTCGCAGTAAATGCAATCGCACACTCCTGGGCAACAACGTCTCCTGCCACAATAGTAGCTCATTTTTGAGGAGTTCTGACTGTCCGCCTTGAGACAACTGTGGCATCAAGGAGTAATTTAGTGTGTATTAAGTACAGCTTCCTACAATTACAATTTGGAATCTAGCCCATAATAGGGCTTCACAGAATTTTGTGTTTGCAAATTAAGGTTAAGCTCAGGAGGGGGATTTATTGATCTTCGGTTGCAATATGTTTAATTTATTTATATGACGACAGTGACAGTCCGCCCCTTAGCCTGAAATTAAATGTTTGAACCTAGATTTGGAAATTTGCGAATACCTTACCCTGAATTATTGATACCATCGTTTCTATTCAGGGATGTGGAAACAGTTGAATCAGGTACAAATAAGAACTTGCATGGAATAGCTGTCAGCTTGCCATCATCTCCCATCACCACGGTCTTTTGACAAGTTTCGCTCTGAATTTTGTTTAAGGTCAAGGTGAAATTGTGTTCATCATTCTGTGCATAAACTTGCGAAGTTGAGTTATTGAAATGTGATGATGGTGATTTGGAGCTTGCGTTGCATTCACAGTCTTGGTTTTGACACTGGAACCAAAAAGGAACTACTCCAGTCTCTGCCATTTTCCACGCATGCTTCTGAAGACGGGCAATGTATTGATTCACAATCAATGATAGGATTGCTAATAGCCCAGCGAATGGGTCGATTTGGACAATTTTCCTTGCGTGTCTTACAAAGTTTGCAATTGCAATCTAGATAATGATGATTTTGGTCCCCGCCGCAATTATCCTCTGAACCTTGCCTGCAGTCCTGACAAGGGCAGTCAATAATTGTGCTGGATGAACATATTTCAGGAGGTGGAGGTGGTAGGACATTTGCCCGGAAATATATGACATTATTGTTCTGCTGGGAGTAATTACAATTGAACATAACTGACAAACAATCTTTTGACACATTCTCGGAAAGTTGACATCGTTGTTGCGGACAGGTTCGCGGGTTTCTTGTTCTATATGTGCATCCACAATCTCCGCAGATAAGTACAGGGCATTCTTCATTTCCATAAGGATCACAACCTATTGAAATCCAAGGGCACCAGTAATCGTCACAACAATTTTTTCGACGATCAATTTTGTAAAATTTTAAATCCACGCCCGCCTCTCCTCCGTTCATTGTAGAGTGGAACCTTGGATTTGCATTTACTATTTTTGCGGGCTTCATCGGTAGGAATAAAAGCAGGTTCTGTGGCCCATAAATTCACGTCTGGATGATAAATAGTGCTACGTTCGTTGTTGATACGGGGGCAACACCTGGACCTTAATGACTTAATGGCCTTTTGGTTTTCACGAAAATTTTTGGCAGCTAAGCACGTCATAACTAAGGAAATACAACTGCTACTGGATTTATACGAAATTGTATGCCTTCAAATTTAGCCACTAATAGCTATTTCTTAGCCTTGTTTTATTAGTTGATTCTATTCTGTACATTCTTTGCATTCCTCGGATGCGGATAGCCTGAAAATATATTATCACTCTGCATTATTATTTGTTGCTATGAAACTCAATAAATTATTGTACATTCTGATCAGGAACACGTGCCCGAAAGCTACGAACCAATCCAACCAAGACTGTATCAAGTCGGCCTTGGGATGGGATACTTGGAACTGCCTCAAGTCGAAATTCCACATAATAAGTTGACGCCTGATCTACTGAATACCAAGAATGTTTATATTCTGGATTGTTTGTCAGATGTATTTGTTTGGTAAGCCCAAATTTATTTTTTTAGGTTTGACTTTGAGTCGAAACGAATAATTTACTATATTATTCTGGGCCAGGATTGGAAAGAAATCTACCAGGCTGGTTAGGGCAGCTTCCCTTAAGCTGTCACAAGAACTTTTCCAAATGATTCAGAGGCCAGACTATTCCCTCGTCACACGAGTGCAAGAGAGTTCAGAAAATCAAGTTTTCAAATCCAAATTTGTCCAATGGGGTGACGTAATTGCAGTAGATTTTACCAGAACTGCGGAGTCCGTTGCAAAGACAGGCGCGGATTTGGGGAAATGGGCTGAGAAACAAGAAACAAAGGCAGATTTATCCGCTCTATTTGCTCCCAGGCAGTCTTCTGTAGGAGAGGCAGAAGCTGTCCAGCTTATTGAAGATTGGAATGAAGACTTGGAAGCAATGGAATCATTCGTGTTGGAGGGAAAGAAATTTGTTCGGCTTCCCGAGAATGAGCTTGGAATTTTCTACACAGGTGACTGCTATGTTTTCTTGTGCCGCTATTGGATTCCAGTAGAGAACCCCAACGCCGAAGACGATGAGGAGAGTGTAGAAGAGGACTTCCAGTGTGTCGTATATTTTTGGCAAGGCCGCCATGCCGGAAATATGGGTTGGCTTACTTTTACGTTCAGGTAAAACACATTCAAATGCTATGCTGCCAGACTCAATCGTATTTTGTATGTGACAATAAAATGTTATAACCAAAAAAAAAACTTGTTGTAGTCTGCAAAAGAAATTTGAGTCTCTCTTTGGAGACAAATTAGAAGTTGTTCGCACTCATCAGCAGCAGGAGTCGTTCAAGTTTTTATCACATTTCAAGAGGAAAATGCTTATCCGAACAGGGAAGCGTGGTTCCCCACCCGGTGAAGTTGAATTTTACCATATTCGATCCAATGGATTCTCATCCTTATGTACCAGAACCATTCAGATTCCCGCCGACGCAAGCCTTTTAAATTCAACTTTTTGGTAAGCTAGCTTAGTGCAAGTAGATTCGAAATCATATAATTTAAGGCATACTATGTCTATGTCTGCTTTAAGTAAACACAAATTAACATTTCATTGTTCAACTTGTTCTTTCCAGCTATGTTTTGAAGGTGCCATTTGACAAAGAGGACAACAATGGAATTGTGTATGCTTGGATTGGTCAGCACGCTCGCGAAGAAGAGGCTCACCTGGCTGAAGAAATTGCAACAACGTATTTTAACCCAGTAAGAGAATTCTGTTTTTCCATTTGACTGCTAGCTTAGCTACTTACCTTGCTTATAAAGCATAGTGGCCACTATCTGTCTAAACTGTCAAATTTAAATGTTGTTTTAATCTGATTCTGCAGGATAAATTCAGCCTTCAAATACTCAACGAAGGGGAGGAGCCTGAAAATTTCTTTTGGGTCGGATTGGGAGGACAAAAGGAATACGAGAAAACTGCTGATTATATGAATTATACCAGATTATTCCGTTGCTCCAATGAGAAGGGATATTTTATTATTTCGGAAAAATGTTCGGATTTTTGCCAGGACGATTTGGCAGATGATGACATTATGATCCTGGACAACGGTGAACAAGTATTTCTTTGGCTGGGCTCGAAATCGTCGGAAGTTGAGGTCAAACTAACATTCAAGTCCGTAAAAGTCTACATTCAGCACTTGAGGGCCAAACAACCAGAGAAACCCAGAAAACTGTTTGCTGCTATAAAGGGTCGCGAAAGTAAGAAATTCACCAAATGCTTCCATGGTTGGGCTGAACACAAGAAAGCGCCGGAGTAAATTTTGTTAGCAGTATTTTATACATTAAAGTGTGGCGTGATGTTTCGTGTTTTTACCAATTTTTAGAACAATCAAGTTTGTCTGATTAATAAATGTTTTCACCGAATATAACAGATTATTAATTAGGTCACTTATGAATGTATTAGTTAGGTGGAGTACAGGCTAGCGTCATCGATAAAAGATTGAACATTTTCACCTGTTGAGGAGAAATATATATCGATGCTGTCATTTTGGTCAGCTTCAAATGACAAGGCGTACTGGTCATATCCAACATCCTTTGCGATGGTTAGCTCCTTTGTAGCCCCATTAATATTTACACCTAACTTGGTAGCCGATCCAGATGAGGAACACCAGGCACTCAAGTAGTAGGTACCAGTTTTAGGTGCATTGACGGACTGGATTAGTTGGACTGTCGATTCCCCAGTAGTTAGAAAACCACTAGTTTCTCCATTCCAAACACTAGCGGAATTCACACCTCCATTCCCTGTGGGTTCAACCCTCCATGCACCAAGCTCTTCGAAATTTCCGTTTAGGAGTACATTCACTTTTGCTTCATACTCGGCACCTGATACTTCAATTGTCGTGATTGACTTGGCAGGTGCAGTGTAAGTAATCTGGTTATTCGTAATTGCAGGGTCAGGAATATTTTCGTTTTGCTCTGTCGGAGATGTTCGTGTCGCCGAAACTGCACCGTGAGATTTGAAAAGACTTAAACTGTAACTGTGCTCCACTGCTTGGTCCAAGTCATTTACAATGACCAAAACCTAATTTCATTTTCAATTGGATCAATAATTTCATTATTTAAAACAATTAGGTCGAATTTACCAGGCTGTCTCCATTATACGCAGCAAGGGTCTTCTCGTCGTTCACGCTCACTATTTGATAACCTGGCACCCCGGATTTAATTTCAAATTAGTGCGAACGAAGCCTCGGAAATTTGTGCCTGCTTGCTTACCTTTTCGAATATACTTCGAAAACTGCATTAACGAATGGTATCCGGAGTTGTATTTGATATCTGGCAAAGTGGCGTCAGGATTGTCATATGGAATGTCAATTACACCCCACTCACCATTCCCCTCCACAATTTGCCAATAAACTATAAAAATATGTACAAGTTGAATTAATGTACCCTGGTTTGTAATTATTTGTAAGGCTTACTCCACGCAGACGGCAAAAGTTTCTTCAAATCAGAAAGTATTCGATTTGCGATTATTAAACCTTGGGTCATGTCATTTAGTGGAGTTCCTGCCCAACCCCTGTACAAAAGTGGATTAATGGGCTTTGTTGCGAATGAAAACTTATGCAATTGATTGAGGTTTACATTTCATCCATCCAGAGTTTATGTCCATCTCGACGGCTGACCATGGACAGCAAGTCCCGTCGATTCCCCTTAACATCCCAATATCCGTGAACGTTTATTTTTGTATAGAGATTTGAAACTCCATTTTCCTTAAAATAATTTTGAGTGGCTGTTTCCGTGTTTATTTGTGTTTCATCCGCCGCAGTTAAGGTCACATAATCCATGTTTTTAGCTTTTAGCGCAGCATCTACACTTCTGAGTACCGCGGCCATGACAGGCCGTGCCATATTACATCCCTCTTGACCTGCGCTCAAATATCGCGTTCGATTAAATGCATACGTTGAATTAGAATTGAATGAATTGGAAAATTTATAACCTGAAATTTCTCCGAACCATCCTCCTAAACCAGCTAAACCAAATGGCTCGTTGAATGGGGCGTATGTTTGGAAAGTAATGTCCCACACATCATGAAAGTGCTTGATCACTTCCGTTGCGTAATCCGCAAATTCCTCAGCCCTCGTGGCATCGAAATTGTTGTGCAAAAGTCCTCCCATATCATTCCCTTTGGAGCAGCCACTGATAGTCATCCTGTGGGACAAAATCATTTTCAACATAAAGTTATAGACGGCCTCCTTCGTGAATTTGCATTGTATAAGTTTACCATTGAGGAGGAGAATTGGAGAAAGCCTCGAATGTGTCCACACCCAAGGCTTTAGCTTTGGCAAGAATATCCCTTTGACGCGGGTCTCTTGTCCCTTAATAATTAGCGAGCGACAATAGTTAATCTAAAATTCAAATCGTATTCGATATCCAAATGTACAACCCAAACATACAATCATAGTCCGCTTCTGGGCCGTCCAAAAACGACTCCGTTGCTGCGCCAGGCCGATATGGTCCACACATGTAATTTCCTGGAGTTGTTCCACCAATTGTGTACCGCACAATGTTAAGGTTTAATTTGTCCGGCTGCATATAATGGTTATATTTACTAGTAAGTTAGGTCACCCTTGGGTTTCAAAAGAAGTGTACTTCATACCGCAAATACCGCCGATGTAACTGCATTAATGACCTCTTCGTCCATGTGACCCAAAATATCTGGCCACCAAGCAAGTGACGTTCCCCATCCTTCAAATTCGTTTACTAAAGGCACACTGGGATTAATAAAAACTGCCGATTCTTGCCCATGTACAGATATGGACAATCCCAGCAGAAGCAAAAGTTGAATAAACATTTCTTAGAACATTACTGTATTGCCACAAAAACTTTATGAGGAACTGGGGAAATTTTATCAAAGTAGTTTGACTATGAACCAAGCTTTATCTTTTAATTTCGCAATCCAAAGTGCTGAACAATCCGAATTGGCACACTTAACACTGACCGTTTAGTTGATTCTGATTACTAATATGGCACAAGTGACAAGTGACATTTCCCATTGGAAATCACGTTGAGATACTTGATCAACGCAACATTATTCTATTTTATCCTCACACGCTGCTGTAACTAATGAATTACTTGCGCACTAGTTACTTTATGATTGACATTAGATTTTAACATTTAAAGCTGTGAGTATTGAGTATCAACATTTCGTAGGATCATCGTAGTGTAGTGTATGTGAGGAGAGGACTATGTGCAGTGTTCAGCATATACGAAGATGTGATCAAGATAATATTTTTAAGCAGACTTCAAAATCATATTTTAATTTAATTAGGAATACTTAAGCAAGCTCCATAATGTAATGATGTATTTGGAGCTCAATGTAATTTGGAGTATACTACGATGTATTTAAGATATTTTAGCAGGGCCTGTATTTTAAATCAATTCTGGATGTTTGAGATATAAGATAAATGCCTCAAGCAATTGCAGTAATCGGGGTAGTGTCATGCAATGCCAACAATATCTGTATCTGTTATGTAAATTAAACCATGGTTCCTGGAACTAAAGTATTGAACATATAATTTTTAGTAGTGAAAAACTTCCCTGTGAGTACTTACTTAGTCTCTTTTGCCTTGAAGGTCATTGCCACAAAATTACGAGAAAACGCAAACATGCATTAATTTTTATTCAGACCTGGCACCTATTATTGAAAACCTAGCCCGTCGCGTCGGCCTCAATTTATAAACAAAGGAAACATGGGTACTTTTCACGCCGTTCCAAATTCACCCTGTACGGCTGTACATATCTAATTTGGCGCCCGAGTCCCAACATAGCGTCGCCTCTTTGCGTATTCCCTTGGGTTTTTATTATTTCCGTCATACGCATAGCACCCGACCCAAGCGGTAGTGACATTCTTGTTCGTCTTGAAAGATCGTTCCCTGTGACTGGAAGCATTTGACCTAGTGTTTGGCAGTCCCAATTTGAATTCAACATTTTGAGCCCCAGACGAAAGCAAACAAACGTAAGGTTGTCTAAATATTAGAATGTCTGTCAATCCATCGCAGATTAATTACAGCGCAGCAGCCCAGCGGCATTCCTTCCCGGCACGTATTGCTAATATAAGCTTTTATAATCTTCGATGGACGCAAAACTAACGCATAACGCTAATCAATTGAAGTCTTGTATCTTCTTAAACGCTCCGGCATGCATCGAAAATGCCCTGTTACCAAATACTTTAACAAAATGTTATTTTTTATGTAAAAAAATTGAGCGTTATATTCTGAGTCAATATTCTGGGCTTACTTCGTTGTGAGTACAGATTATCTTGGATATAAAGAAAAATTCTCTCTTCTCTAGGACTCATTCAGTTCGGGACACAATTCTGATACTCAGCTAACAACAAAATCGACAACGGCGGCGTCGGCGTGATGTCAAAACATGCAATGCGTTATTTTTATGCCTCGAATCCAAAGTATGACGATTTCAATAAGGACGAAGCGACTAACTCAAAAAAACCATCACCACCTCCTCTGTTGACAAAGGAGACTTCAGTGTCTCCATCAGGACATCAAACAAATTCCGAAGTAGTAGAAGATATTCTCACATTACTTTAATCCGCTTGATCTTAAATTGTTCATTTGGATTTGACAGGATGAAATTAATTCTGAAAATTGTGGAACGCGAACTCTGCTTGTGACAAGCCGCAAAGGGGTTGTAAGGGAAGGGTGGTTGAAGGCAATGACTTTGAAATGCAATCCCCCAATTAGGGACTTCAGAATTACGACACCAGCGAGTTCAAAGCCAGGATTTGCTCTAATGGAATTTGAAAAGGGAGCTGATGCAATGACTGCCCTACTTGCCTTGGAGTCAAACGACTATACTCGTCGTATATTGAAAGTAGTGGCTTACAGGGAAACTGAAGCCAATGAGCTTTCAGCAGAAGTAAAGAAAATGCAACAACGGGGTTCTACTGCAGTTCCTGCAACTCACTGCTACAAAATATTTGTCGGAAATTTGGGTGAAACTTGCAATGCCAGAACGCTCTTGCAGCTGTTCAACTACTTTGGTCCGATTACTTCGTGTAATGTTGTGAGGCAAGAAGGAGAACCAGGAGGAAAGTCCCCGCCCCGACCCTTTGGCTTTATAAATTTTGTGAACAAGGAGGACGCTGAAAGGGCTATAACAGAATCCGATGATATTGTTGTGTACCTGAGAAGTGGGGCAAGAAAACTTAATGTTGGATGGTCTAAGAAGTTTCCACCGGATTTGGAAAACAATGAAAGCCAATTCCACAGAGTAATAAGGCAGACTGGCTACGAAAATGCGACCGTTATTTTTGGAATGATTTCTGGGTTATTCACACTGGAAAATTTTGAAGCTGCACTTCCCGCCATTTTGCAAATCCGAAGCTTTTTTGCAGATACGGCTAGACACCAAGCTCATGTCACCTTCGTAACAAAAGAGATGGCAACCTGGGCCATTCTTTCTCGAGACATCCTAATCAACGGTCAACCTGTTACTCGAGAATGGTCAATGGGATCCTCCTTCCCAAACTGCAGTAGCGAAAGGCTTCTACCTTTAGCTGCACCTGGATTTTGGCAGCTCACCAGTCCGCAACCAATTTTCAAGCCGAATATTCCACATGCCCTTCTGCCTATGCCAGCCATTACTGCAAATCTCTGGGCACAAAACTTTCAGTATGGTCCAAGGCCAAATCTGTATGGAGTGTACAACGTGCATGATCACCATGGATCGTATTTTCTGGGAAATCCTAATGGATTAAACCACTTGCAGTATGCCCAGAGTGGCTATTACCAGAGATTTGTAGCTCCTCCAATTCCAATGCACACTCTTCGAACCATTAATGCCAGCTGATAGACATTCCTTGCATGAACCACTGCCGATGAGCCATGACAATCAGTGCCTTGACTAATTACATAGACAGCGGTGTGGATGCTCAACATTTTCAGCGAAGGATGTTACTTTTTGACAAGATGAACGGATTTTGACATTTGAAAACCCATTTTCTACTGTTTAAGTTATGAGTTTATTCCATGACGATTTTGACCATTTGACATTTACAGCTAATTTTTACATTGCATGACCACACTTTTTCAGCATTACAAGCTGCTCTCCTGATTTCAATCACTGTCGAGACTTAACGATTCGTTTTGGCTTGCTTCTAGTATAGCAGATTTATGTATTGGACATATCAGACTAGAAAGTATGTTTTCGATCTACAATAAAGCGATTAATGAAAATTTTCAAAATCAGGTAATGATGTTTTGAGTTGTTTATTTTGAACCAGTCTCTTTGATGCTTGAGGAAGGGAGAATGACGGAAGAAATGTTAAAAGTTGAAGTGCTCTAATATCAATAATTTATTTCAATTCAGCATTAAGTTGTTCTTGTTACAATATTATAGCATACATTAAGTCTAACAATAGCACCGGAGGTATAAAATGAAATAGCACCCGAGGTATAAAATGAAAATCACAACGAAGTTGAATCAAGCAACTAACAAAATAGTACAATAGGGGCGGAGTCAGCACGTTTTACTTACAAATTCCCAAACTTTCCAATGCCATTTGTGCCGCAGCATTTTTAGCACGCGATTTGTTTTTTCCTGACCCAAAATAAATTTGATTTCCAATTTTTATTCGAACAAGGGTAGCATAATGGGATCCTTTTCCGTGCTTCATGGAAGAGAGTGACCTATTAAAAAACTCAAGAAAATAGTAAACACGTTTTAAAATCAAATTCCAGTTTGCTGGTCAAATTACTTGTAGTCAAGATTTGGAAACTTCTCGTACAATTGACGAATCGGTGACAATGGAACATTTTCAGAAAACAGGTCTGGAAGAGAAAAAACCAAAGCCATAAGGAACATCAATGGGCATAATTGGCGGATAGAAATCAAGTTAATAGTAAAGCGAGTAGCATATCTAACCGATCTCTGGTTTAAGAAGGCGGAAGATTATTTGCCAGGTTTTGTCCAAACTCATTCCACAGTCTAAATAGATAGCGCCAGTCAATGATTCAAATAAATCACCCAACACTTTCGCAACATCTAAATCCTCCGCCAATGTAACACCAGCTACAGTCTTTTTGCAGTACTATTAAATTAAATGTATAATTGATTAGACATTTATTGTTCAGAGAATGATTTTGCTAGCTGGATTACTCACAGGCCTGGAAAATTTAAAGTTTTGATGTTCCTGGTAGGTTTGAAACGCATTTATTAAATCCTGCAGCTCCTTTGAAACAAACAGCAGATATTTATGCAATCCGTGACGAACTGCTAAAACACCTAAAAACAAATGAATAGCAATGATTAAAGCTTACATATATTGCTGGGAATAACGCTATACTAAAAGATAATAAAGACGTTTTCTCTCAAGAATTGTCTGAGAACAATTTCATATCCACTTCAAGCGGTTTTCTCCGTTTAAAGAAAATTCAGGGCGCAAACTCTGAGGTCAAAGATCATGTGCACTGGTGACTTAGCCCATGCATGGTTTGGTTCCTGAACATTTTAAGGATCAACCTCCATAGCCGGCTTCGAAGTTTCAGAGAAAACAGGACACACAAACACACGGGAAAACAAACATTTGAACTTATTTGTAACGATACCTAGAAAGAAGTTGTTTACTAAGGCTGAGCGCAAATCGGTCAGCTCTCCGGGGTTGAGTGGCGGCTGTCCACCTTTCCGTGGTGCATGAAAAATGTGACATGTTACCAGAAAATCTGTAAAAATGACATTATTAACAACTGAATTTTAACTGCAAGAATTTCTTTTAAATATTCACCCAACACCGCATCTCCGAGAAATTCCAAGCGCTGATAGCAACCTGTAACGGAATTCCATGTGCATGACGAATGCGTGAATGCCTCTAGCACCAGCATGGGGTTGTTGAACCTAAAAACAGATGAAGTACAAATTAAGAGTTGTTTAATATATCCGAACTCAAGAGGCGTATTAATTCGCAAATAGCACACATTGGTTTTCCGCTTTATCCAGGCAATGCAATGACCACAGACAAGTCTGCTGGTAAGAGCTCACTCTCCTGAGAATGAGCCGCATTTTGAGTCAATCCTCTTCGCGTTTTCGCGAATTCAGTCTGTTCATTGCATATAAAGTTATGGTGCCCCAGAGTAAAATCGAGTGCATGCACATAGGTCTTAAATCATAATCGCTCCGAAACATAAAACATTACTTAAGCAGGAGTTCACACTCACGTACAATCAGAAGATTGACAATTGATCCGCGCACACTCGCATACGGAATGAGATATTTAATGGGGCTTCTAAAATTAAGTTCAAGGTTCACTTAACAAGTCATTTCCTGACAATTGGAAAGATTGAATCGGGCAAAGAGTTCTAAATGTGCAGTTGGATATTCTAGCCTGGAATGGATAAGCTGCAAGCAAGAAGTGGCGTGATGGCTCGGCCAACAGGTAACCAAAACGCTGTAGACTTAAGAATTTTAAGCGTCTTAACTTATCTCTTATCTCCGTCAAAGGTACAAAAACTACAACCACAAAAAGTCTTGAACATGCAAGCAAAAATGTTAACAGTCCAGGATTATTCAAGAAATGAATTATGACATAAGTTAAAGATCGCATAAGTAAAATGGTTTTATCTTTCAAAAAATAGCTAGTTTCTGATATAGTCTTCTTAAATAATTGAATACCTACACAATTTATCAATAACCCGGTCTAAAGAATCGAGTAATTTTTAAATTATCCTAAAAATATCTCAGTCAGTCTGAATGTACTGTATGTATGGGTTACTTTAAACCTTGGTACGGATGCGGATTTCCTAGCTTACTTTGCTTCCATAATTTTTTGCTGATAATTTCTAAACTTTTTTTAGGATGGGGTCAAAGGCATACGTTGGCCTTGTTTGGATTCTGGGCATTCTCATGCTCATACGCCATGAGATTCAATCTTTCGTTAGCCATTGTTGCAATGGTCAGGCATAATACGCACTCAGAGAATAATGGCAACTCGGACAACAAAACCTCAAGCGAAACTTGCTCTGAATTACACACGGGGACACAGGGTGCAGATCCGCTAGATGATTCCCAGGCGGAATTTGATTGGACAGAAGCCGAACAGGGATTCATTCTGGGGTCCTTCTTTTGGGTTAATGGCTCTTCTCTAATGCTCATTCTGTTATGTTTATGTTTATCTATGAACCAGTTTTATATTACAGGGATACGTTTTAACCCAAATTCCTGGTGGGATACTTTCTCAAAAATATGGTGGCAAATGGGTCTGCGGTTTGGGATTACTGGTGACCGCTGTGCTGTCATTGGCTATACCTGTTGCTGCAAGGCTAGGAAAGGAATATCTGATCTTCATCAGAATTCTACAAGGACTTGGAGAGGTAAATTAAACGGATTGGGTTACAAGCGGGCAGAATTTAACGACTGTGAACCTAGGGCGTCACAGTTCCAGCAATGCAAGTAATCCTGTCAAAGTGGCTTCCGCCTGACGAAAGAAGCAGATTGGCTACTCTCGTTTATTCCGGTACAATACAACGATCAATATATAATATTCCAAAAAGCTGGAATAAAACGTCTTCTAAATCTGTCAACCAAAATCTGTATTATGCTCACATCCTAAAATTTTTTAAATAACATATTCATAGGAATATCTATCGGGACTGCCTTGACCATGATCGTAACAGGATATTTGATATCCTTCTTCGGTTCTTGGACAGCGGTACATAATTCTGAATTCAAAGAAATATTTTTACAACACTGAATTATTCACAACAAATTACCTTGCTTGACCCAACAGGTATTCTATGGCATTGGAATCATATCTTTAGTGTGGTTCATTGCATGGACATATTTTGTGTATGATACTCCGGAGTCTCATCCACGGATTTCAGAAATTGAAACTGAATACATCAATAATGCAATTGGAGATCAGGGGAGTAACGTGAGTCAGGCATACATGTTTATCAAGAATGATGCGATATTCCTTATCTATCTTGATTGCTGCTTAAAGGAGAAACTTGGGACCCCGTGGAAGAAAATTATAACCTGCCGACCAGTAATTGCTATTTTTGTCGCACAAGTCTCAAACGCTTGGGGGTTGTATACTTTACTAACTGAATTGCCAACTTATATGAGAACTGTCATGAACTTTGACATAAAGGAGGTGAATATTTCAGTCAATCGCTACAGACATAAGAGTAATTCATTCAATAATTAAAAAACCCATAGAACAGCTGGGTATCCGCGTCACCACATCTATGTATGTTCATTATTGCGACAGTCGTAACACACATTGCTGACATCTTCATAGAAAAAAAATGGGCGTCAAGGATTTTTATGCGGAAAGCGTGCAATTCTATCGGTATAATTGTGCAACTCAAGTTTGTGCTTTTCAGGCACTATTATCAAACTGATGAAATGTGTCTCTTATAGCGCAATGGGGAACAGCAATAGCTCTGGTAGCTGCCGCGTATTCAGGTTGCAACAGGCTATTAACCGTTGTCCTGCTAAATCTGGCAGTTGGTCAAATGGGAGCTGGATTTGGAGGGTTTTTGGTGAACTCTATAGACATAGCGCCCTCATTTGCTGGAGTCATCATGGTAGGGTCTAAAATATTTTTAGAGGCGCTTCAAGTATGAAATGTTTACTCAAGTCCTTCAGA
>JAAXYW010000128.1:43654-56924 GCA_036851895.1 Orthonychiurus folsomi
TCCTTCAGATTTAATTATTTTAGGGGATTGGAAATGCTTTTGCCAACCTCTGTGGATTTGCCGCGCCTTATCTCGCTGGTGAAATCATCAGCGGAAATGTAAATGCCCTTTTCAGTTGGATATATTACAAAGCAAAAGTGATTTTTCAAACCATCTTAATTTTCTGTTTTAGCCATCAATTGAACAGTGGAGATTAGTATTCATGATAGCAGCCGGAGTTCTCTTCTTCGGAAACCTATTCTACGTATGCTTTGCATCTGGAGAAGAAATGGAATGGAATCGACAAACGCCACCCGAAGTCTACATAAGCAGACCTAAAATGAGGAGATTCTCGGCAGTTTCTGAATCAATCCAACTGAATGTGAATTAAAATTGCCAAGCTGGAGTAGCTTGGCTAATAGTTCAAACAATATATATATATATATATAAATTTTAGTCGGGAGAAATAAACACTGTAAATAAATTGACTAAAGATATGAAACCAAGCCATCCATCATATCACCAAGCCACATTCAATAATTCAAGGTCTCCAAACAGACTTTTTAAGCATCCAAGAATCCCCTTATACTAAAAGTGCAGCTGCATGCAGAGTCACCAGTTTCCCTGGGCTTGCTTGGCCCCTGGTTTAGGGCACTAGCCTTTTTATAATGAAAGAAGTTAAGCATGGCATGTAAAATATGCCGTTGGGCATATAAAATATGCCATTGTTCTCAGGATTTTGCTGGGTGAGGAGGTGGACTACTTTTCGTTTGTGGTTAGTGACCATGCTTAGAGTAATTCCTGCGGTCACGAGTTGACACGAACCCTGACCAGTGACATGGGTGGCTGACTTTAAAGAAAGTAGCACTGCATAATCTATATTCGTTATATTCGGAATATTCCAGTGGCGGGAACGGACAGGCACGAATTCCAACTGAATCTGGCAAATAACTGTTGCTCCCAATGAGTTTCATCTACACATGATTATGAATTTGGGTGTACTAAAACCCAGAGAACCATATGCAAAAACAAACACTGATGGGTTGAGGAAAACACCAAAAAACTTACTTATAACCAATTGTTTTCTCGAGTGAACCCAAAAGCGGCATCAGTTGTCCCACAATATTATTCGAGTTCGGCAATCCGTTTCGCGAGGACACAGGAGATTTCCAAGTGCCAATCAGAGCAGAGTCGCCAGTGTTTGAAACAGGAGACCTCAGGCCTATCCACTCCATAAAACGTAGAGCGCAGTCAGGACCACCGTTCGTAAAGTATGCTCCGATCAGTGCTTCGACCGAATCAGCAATTCTCTTGTACGTGAAACGTGTGTATTCGTAAGTCGAATTCCGTGGATAACCGACAGTATTGTCTTTCTCGGTTAGGAGAAATGTTTTGCGTTGCTCTTCGCTCATATCCTACAATTTTAAAATGGTTGGGTTGAGCCTGAGCCGTGATAAACAGTAAGAAAATATCAGGAATGGTAGGCTAAATCATACCTGGATTTGATGAGGTGGAACTCCTGCAAATGCGCCTGGAAGAAGATCCAACTCCGCTGCAATTCTGCATATTCCATTTGGAGGACTAAAATAGTTTTAATAATAAAATGATAAAGCGTGATCTGGTATAACCCAGTAACAACTCAGTAAGTCAGTTTGAAAATTCTGAAATAATCTCACAATTCTATTCTCGAGTTTAGTTTTTTTAGTTAAACATCCACTCTGAAATTTGTTACAATTTCAGCACACCCATAAACTGCAACGCGGAAATAAATACCTAAAACCGGGTGGAAGCCAAGTGCACAGTGGAACAAAGATACTTCCGCTCAGACATTCTCCGATTCCTTTTTTGGTACCCAGTGTATACAGATGGCTGTTACTAATTAATTTGCTACGAATGCCGGTCAAGTGTCCTTCGTCAGCATTTGGAAAATCGCAAAACAATTGAACGGATACAGCATACTTGAGAAACGAGTCTCCCATGGTCTCCATTCTTTCCATGTTTAAAGAATCATCTGCGTTAGCCACTGTCAAAGCCTGTAAAATTCAACAATTTAATAGGAGGAGGAAGGGTGGGGGTTGTTAAGGGTTGAAGAGGTTTTCAGTTCCATTGTTCACCTCCATAATAGCAGATGCCGTGGGACCGCCGTGGACGTTGAAATCTGTTTTTCTATCTAAATTCTTCACCGTTTCCCAACATTGGTCGTCTTCTTCTAATTCTATATAGCCAGTCAAAAGTCAAATATTAACCTGTATCACAGACAACTATATAACGCAGAATTTAAATACCTAGAATGTCCAGCGCATCGCTTGCTATTTCGATTTCCATGCTGTCACTACCAAACATGATCTGGTTCCTTAGGTCTTTTGAGCGCTTCACGTCTTCAATCGTCAGTTTATCAGGGTGGATGTAGTCAGTCATGATGAGGTCATTGGGTTGAAACTCTACAATTCCACTATTTTCTGAGATTTGAATTGATCCAAAAAGTGGCAATGCATTTAATTGTATTGCCTCGACTGTATCACTTGAAGAATTGAACCTTCCTGCAAACCAATAAAGCAAGCCATATATTAAACACCACAGAGCTATTAAATTAAGATTCCTTGTACTTCGCTTTCTAGGACTTTCACACTCCCTCAGTTCTCCGTCTTCAAGTTCACTGTCAATGTGCGACGTCAGGTTGCATCCTTATTTTAAAGAAATAAGAAAACAAGTCACGATAAAACTAATACAACAGCATAATATACAAATGTGTTTTGAGCTATTTTCAGACCTGACTTCATTGCAGCATCCCAATTAAAATACTTTGCCACACTCATTCTAATATCATGCGCTACCAAAATTCTGTACAATCTATGTAGAATGCTTGGAATGAACTTTGCTTGAATGTTCAGGGACGCTGGAAACGGAAAGACTCGTGTCAGTGCAGGGATCAAGTGAATTGTATGGCATTCTTGAGCAACGAGTTCTTCTTCAGACCATTTCGCATTCCTATGCTTTATGGATAGGTAATTTAATTGGCTTGGAGACTTCCAACACTTCAAAAGTGCATGAGTCCTAAAATTGAAGCATATTTTATGTACTGTTTCGTAATGCTCTTTGAAGGTTTTTTCACTTCCTGGCATTTTCGAATTGATATGATATGCCTCGTCTACCAGCAAAACATTGTACAGCAATTTCTGAAACAACATAAAGTAAACTTTAGTCCAGGGTAAAGGAGTGCCGTTCTATTCTGATTGATCAGATCCCAAAAAGCAACTGACAAAAGGTCGAATTGGGTCGCTTTGGTGACAGGGCACCAATACTTTATCCTCATAAGTTTCTTCTGGTTTCCAATTAATCAGCTCTTCATCCGAAGGTCGAGTTTTAAACTGGGATTCTTCGATGCTTGCAACTTCTTCCATTAAGCTCCACACAATTTTGTATTCGGCTCCAGATTTCACTGGCAAAATATTAAAAACTACGGTTGGTATTCTCAATTAAAAATTACATATAGCTTTTGATAAGAACATTGCAAGTTAAATTCAAGAAAAGCACCTGTCACTTACACAATGGGACAATGAGCAAAGCCTGAACTTCTGTCTGATATACATAATCCAATCTTACATCTAATAGGCTGGTGAATAAGAACTTGTGAAAACTCTTTATGATGGAAAATTCGCTTGGAGTAAAACCAATCTCTGATCTGTCCACTAAAACAGTCTTCTGAAACTCGACATTCATAAAACCGAATGAACCTTCCAAAACAAATGTCTCCAGCTGTGGAAATAAGAAGCGGATAGTATCAAGGAATTGAATAAGCCAAAAACCTTATATCCTTAGAAAATCAGATTGTCATATCATTACGTTTCCTGCATTTTGTGGCAAAATTAATCCATAGCAATATTGCTTTCTGTTAAAATTGTAAGGACTTTCAGTCGGAACACATCCTGCGTTGAGGCGTATGGCGTAAACATCAAAAGCTTGATAGGGCTCAAGACCTTGACCTGATGCAAAAGTAGGCAACCTTTTCTTGTACCACTTGAATGATGATACAACCTCCTTATGATTATGATCTAAGCCGTCCAGAAATGTGTTGACTTCCTTTGGAAACTGTTCCTTCTTTCCAGACATGTGAAAATCTAGGCCGCCGTTTTCGTAAAGTAGTTTGCATGCTTCCAAATGGACAGCTTTCTTCGCAAGAGCTCTGCTCTTCATCGGCGGACCCTAACGAGAAATATTTTGAAGTGAATAATTAAATGCAAATTTAGAAATCAAAATCTGCTGCACTGACCTCGATTGTATTTCGTACTACCGAATTGTAAGGTAATTTCAGAAAGGCTTTATAAAGAACCTTCCCTGTAGATCGGGGAAGTTCAACCCACCACGACACCGGAGAAGAAGGTGCAAATTTGTCAGAAGGAAGTATTGAACAGTAGCTGAGATGGTCAGAAATCAATACGATTTATAACAAAAAATACAACTTAAGGTAAAGCTGAGAGTCCACTTACTTTTGGATGATTTGAATTGCTGATGACAACGTTACCATTGGACTATTAATTGTACCACCCGGACAAAATGGTGGAAGAACTTCATCATCCTGGGAATGGTTTAAAATATTGTTATCCGTCTCCTCCAAGTGAAGAGCATTCTCTCGCAAGCACTGCGACAATGCCAAGTTGTAATTCTCAAAATCTGAGCACTTCGCAGTCTGCTTCGCAAAAGTAGCCTTTTCAACAAAGACACAAAATCTTGCGTCGCGCCGTCTTGCTCGCCCCATGGATTGCACATACGACGGGTATGTCGGAATTTCATTGAACCGTACAACTAGGTTACAGTTTGGAACGTCCAATCCTTCTTCCAGCACAGATGTCGCAAACACAAGGTTGTGCACCTTATTATGGAAACTGTTGGGGAAAAAACTTCATACAATGATATTCGATACATTCGTGAAGGAGCATTAAAAGCTTACCAATTTACGACTTCTAGTTGATGTGCCGCATTTATACGTGATTCTCGAATATCGTATCCAGAAGTGGAGCCAATTACAAATGCCGCGCGAATAAACTTGTAAGCGGAACCACAATATTCTGCTACGTCCTGATAAAAACAAGCACACAATTTCAGAATAATGCCTCTTACATTTCAATCGAAAATGTAATAAAAGATAAATCTACCTTGTAATACCAACTCAAAACCTGTAGATAAATAAATGTTTAGTTTTTTTTCCAATATTTAATATAGAATCATAAAATCACCTGTGTCATTGTCCTAGTTTTAACAAATACGACTGCACACAAATTTTCTTCACAATTTGGTTCAGGCCTTCACGAAAAGTTTACACATTTATGACAAACTCATAATTCCAAACCAAAATTTGTATTTCATTACTGGAATTGTAAAATCAGATTCGTCAGAGCTTTGAGCTTTGGTGACACCGCACGGATTTTCGAAACTACGTCCGCTCCGCCAAAGTCCTGGTCAATACGATGGACAAATCGAACGATCGCAGTTGCAGCGAGTCTTCGAAGAGATTCTAAGAGTGCGTGCTCCGTCTGCGGGCTGGACTCTATGTAAGCTCTTTTCGCAGAAGCAGCTAGTCGTGCGCAATAAGGTCCTAGTTATGTACATTAAACACATTATTGGGCAAAATCGTCACATGCTGGAGTTAACTTTTTTTTAATTACCCAATTCCTTGTATACTTCTAGTATTTCGTTTAAACCCTTTGACAATTCCTTAGCTGGACACGTTGGTTTGTGAAACGAAGTGCCTTCTATAGGAATGCTTGGAAGGGCTTGGTCCTCAGGGAAGTCTTCCGGACGGAACACTTCTAATTGCATTTTGCACGCTTCTAATGGTTGCATTACCCATTCCTCATATTGTCGCCGTTCTTCTGATCGAACAGCTGAGTATGGAATGTATTCCAGCTTTGCGTTTGTAGAATGTCTGAAATTAGAAATACAGACATAATTTTAGTAGTAGTGCCTTCCCTTTCTCTTATTGTTTATTACGTTAAAAAATGGGCTTACTTTAACACATCTTCATAATTATGATGGGTAATAGCCTTCGCGCACATAATAGCTTCAAACCTCGCAATCTCTTGGCTAATGGACTCAATGCTTTTGTTTCCTCCTTTAACTATCGTTGCCGTTAGGCCTAATATTCGTGGGGATGATTCTTTATTTTCACGGTAGTGATCCCGGTACTTCTTCATGATCTAACAGGAGGGAATTGACTAAGTACAAATATTACAGGTAGATGTACCAAGGACGGATATCTAATTATTACTTTTGTGAAAACATGTTCTTTCCCAGCATTGTGGCATTCGTCTAAGATTAGCAGAAGAAACTGAGACATCGTGACGTACCCATTATACAAAAGATCATGAAATATTTGGGGGGTCATAACCAGTATCTGTAAGAAAGAGCACAATGAACTTGCTATACACGGGCACAAGTATAGGTGTGTAATAAAGATGAAACTCACCTGTTGATTATTGATCTCTGCGAGCCACCGTTTACGAGACCAACTATCAACATTCATGTCACCAGTAAAGTTTTTTAAGCCGCTACTGTTATTGTGATAAATGTGCCTCCTGAGGTACACCGCTTGCTGTCGAACAAGTGGAACTGTCGTGGCCATGAAGACAATGTGTTTCGAGTCCCTGGAACAAAACCGTAAAAACCATATTGCCTTCTGTTCTGATATATAAATTATAACAAATCAAGAAATCCAAATTTAATTGGTAAGCCCTGGCTTAATAGTAATTAAGTGTATTGGTGGGATAGTAAGTATTGACAAGTAACTCTAAATTGATGTAACGGAAAATTACGCTTTCACTTTTAACCATTTACAAATTCTATAAAACATGCATATTGTAAAATTGTAGAGTAGTCCCAGTATCAATAAAACTTACCGAATTGCATTATGTAAGTAATGCTTTATTAATTGCAATGATATGTACGTTTTTCCAGATCCCGTCGGTAAGCACACAATTAGATTCCTTACTTTACGCTATTTCCAGCAAAGCAGCCTATATAATATCCAACATTTGCTAAATTTGCTTATTTACAATACGATTGTAATGAACTGCCCGTCCGTGCAAAAATAACACCTGGTATTCTCTGTATTCATTTGGAGCATATTCTTTTTTCCAGAATTCTTCAACAATAGTTTTCACAGCTAAGAGTTGAGTAAGTAAAGTTAAAATTAAATTGAGAATGTACACTGGTGCGTGCTACCTGTTGCTAAAAATGGGGCAGGAACAATTTCTAATAAAAATTACCAGGATCATTCTCCATTGATGAATTCGAATCTTCGTCTCCGTCAGCATTGTGGTAACCTAACAATAGCAAGAAGTTTTATCATACAGGTGGCGAGGTGTCAAAAGCGGACAGTAAATTACTAATGATGTATCAAAACGTCGAAGATACCTCCCTGCCATCAACAGCGTTTATCAATAAGACTGTCGCTTTCAGGGAAGCACTCAACACTTGACAAACATAAATAGAAATTTGAATAAAACCTTTCATTTGGGCGCTAATTTAAGTGCTGGGCATAATAACTAAAAGTGTTTTGTATCAAAACATAAACATTGCATAGGTTATGAATGAACTAAAATAAACCTTAAAGGTGAATGACGCCTGCACCTGACGCTATGCTAGTATCAGATAGCCTGGCTTGTCAGCAATTAACATTTTTGAGGAAATCTTTCTTGATACATTAAAAGAAAAGATGTGCGTGACAAATTGAATTTGAATATGGAAATGGGTCTAATGTTCTACCGATGATGCCCATGGGGTGGTGCCCTTCATCGTTAGAATTGTGATCTATCTCCGACTCCATCATCCGTCCAAAGTTTATCAACCCCGGATACCTGAAAAAGAAAGAGTAAATTAAAATCAAAATGTTGGAAACAATAACTATTGCAGTGCAGAAACCCCCCATACATTACATTCATCAAGATTCCTTGACATCTTCTCCCTGTCCCTTTTGTCAATTCATTATGTTAAACATATTTAAGCATTGCCATACCCAAATCAGAATTCACATTGACACGTCACGTATGTGTGGCAAGACCGTACCAAAAACCACAGATTGCACTGCATAAACAGACTGTTTTTCACAATACAATAGCACAATATAATAGTCAGATAGTATATTAGAAAACAGTAATAACAATGGACAATCGGCAGTCACAGATCCGGTGACTCGCAAACTCAAATACTGTCAATATGCAATAATAATTGTCAATGACTTTGAATTGAATTTGCAAAACTTAGATAAAAGTTGGTGATCTGTATCACCTGTCACGCCACTTAACTTAATGGTAGATGACTGACTTTCCTCCAGCTAAGCTCCGAAGGAAGCTGTACCGCTGTGTACTACGTCGCCGACACGTAGACGAACTTGGATCATTTTTGGCAAACTTGATATTTATTTGCCGCTTGCAAAAAATGTTGCCCGCGAAATCTTTGCTCCATGTGCACTTCCCCTTATGGAAGTGTAAACCACACACAACTCAATGACCTGTCAACCAACATCTCCGTTCTGGGTCTGACTCGTACAGCACAAGCATCCGCGGGGTTTAAACATTTCCCTATGTATTTTTCCCTATTTTGTTTTCGTAGTTCCAGGCCAAACTAGACAGAATAAAACAGTGCATGACAAAGAACATCATTTGACAAAATTCTTCACTGCATTTCGTCAAGTGAAGTGACAGAGCAACGCTGGCAACAAGTCAGTGCCAAATGCTGGATATAAAGCCAGTGGAGGGGACCCCTACATGAGTGCCATGTTCAGAATGGTTTTTCTTGGAAGAAGAGAGTTTTGGATTCTGGGGTACTTTGTCAGTTTTGGTTTAATTGTGGGTAAGTATCATAGAAACAATCGGATTGAATAGTACGTGGAAGAATTAAGTTTTTAACTTTATTTACAGGGACGGGCTTGGCTTCACCTGAAGCAGTAGTGCTCTGTGATTTCATGGAGGAGACGTGCAAGTCAATCAAAAAGGATTTGTCAGGATCATTCCCAAATTGGACTGTGGATTGTTTGGTTGGTGGTATCAAGTGTAATACGCTTAACCTCTCAATAACATATTTGGTAATGGAAGTTACAGATTGAGATTAGATTATACGATGGTTAAAGTTGAAGCCTGTAAACCGCCCTTTTATTTTCAGGGAAGTGACCGAAAAAGTGGATTTACAATCAATTTTTGTGAAACTCCTCCATCAATTTACTTTTGGAAAGGCAGCTTTTGGTCACATAGATTCAAAGTAGCAGACAAACCTCAGAAAGTTGAAATCATACACCAAGAGAATGTCGCAGGTTAATTATAAATTTTGAATTTGATTGTGCTTATTATGTGTCATTGGATATTTAATTTTTTGTTGCTTCTTTAGTGACTGAAGGGTTTCCTGATGACAGCAAAAAGTGGTTTCTAACCACCGAGTTGAAAAGGTTACACAAACCAGATTTGTTGGCTTTAAAAGCAAGTCTAGATATCTGTGATCAATCATCGAATTCACAAGAAGCCTGTTCGTCGAATCAGTTCATAAACACAACGGTGTTTTCGATAAAGCAGATTTGCGATGGTCAGTTCAAAGTCGGAGGTTTTCAAGATGCTCATCAGCCATTGCGACTGGTTGCGGATACCGCGCCTGCCCTTCGTTTCGACCAGCTGCACATCAATGAAAATCCCACAAATTCTGGCTCTAGTCATATAGGTTGTAGCTAAGCTTTTTTGTCTGAAGATTTTGGGATTCAAAATGTCATGTGTTTTCAGGTGAAGAATGCGGAATTTCAAATCCTTTCTTTTGTGGAAGGGGATCCACGTGCAAACAGACCAGAGAGGGCCAAGGGATCTGTGAATGCTTTTCTGGCTTTGAAAAAGATCCAAATGGTGATGGTTGTGTTGAGAAGAAGCCTGAGCCTATTAAGCCAACCGATGACGCACGAGATTCAACTGATTGTTAGCGTTTTAATTTCTAATTCGTCTACATTCTGAGATTAATATTTCTAAAATCCTTCTAAATAGCATCATCAGCCGGGGTTGGAGCTGTGATATCTGTCATTATCCTCATTTCATTGGCAGGCTTTCTATTCATCGGAACCAAGTACCATATTTTTTCAAGGCTCAGAAATCGTCTGCACTATGTACGCTGTTGGCCTTTTGGGAGAAGCGGAGTTCAAATTGACCACGTGAACATGGTGAACCCAGTGTCAATTGACGATGACGACCCACCTTTGATGTAAATATGTTAGCCATTTCATCAACAAAATAGTAATAGATTCTAAAACACTTCGTTTTCTATTCTACTTTTGAAATCATTAGGTTTTAGTCACTATGTGGGAAGAAAAATTGAGCGTTTAGTCAGTCTCGTGCCATGTAGCTTATTTTCAAACTATTGGAATGGGGATAGCAAATATTTGATTCACAAAATCAAGTCTTTGGATCCTAAACATGTATGCCCGTAAATGCCCAAGACTGATTTTTCGACCGTTAGGCAGGCACATTATGTCAATATTAACTGTCTTATTTTAACGAGTGCAATTTCAAAAAGTCATAAATTATTATGCAAATGTAATACTTATATACCTGCATTTAAGCATATTGTCGCAAGCTGATTTCCTCCCCTGGCTCCGCTCCGAATCAGATTATATTAGATGGATGAGGTGTGTTAGTTTTAAGTGTGGTCTAAATCTAAATTTGCTAATCTCTACGTTTGGACCAGTTTCGAAGTTTGTCCACTCAAGGTCAACAATATGAGTGATTACAGACGGTACTTTAGATCTAGAAGATGTACGACGTGCTATGCAATTTATATTAGACTTACAAATTTGTGGTGAAGCAAACCCCAACAAGAGCCCAATTTACTTTTCAACAAAAACTACGTGATTGCAAGCTGCATTTACTTTGTTATATGTTACATCCTTACTCTTGTCTTAATAAATCTATTTAACTACGGTGACCAATAGTTTTTACTAAACTTGAACACGCATAACTAAACTGAACATTTTGTTCGAAATTCAAATAGTAGGCGGCGCCTAAATGCCTTGATAAGTCTTGACCCATGAAGTCTAAGACCTTTCTAGGTCTGATGCCTAGGTTTGATAATATCTGAATTTTCTGAATATATGCGAGATATATTGCTATTTTGATAGAATCCCAGTGGGCAGCCCGTCCGGAGGGGTATGTCAAGTTTGCAACAGTAACAGTCATTGTAAGGTCAAGAGCGGTGGAAAACTTTATAAACTCCTTACAGAGATTAAACTAATTACAATCGTTCCGAGAAATGAAAAGCGCACAAAGGTTGCCAACTAGGGATATAAAGGAGTAATAATATTTAATGCACTGTTTGCCCAGAATTCTATTGGATTGACAATGATGTTTCAGGAGAGAATAGGCATGTGGTGAGTTGAGACGAATTGCCAAATTTTTGAATATTTCGAGAACACACTAAGAAGCGAGGCCTTCCAACCATTTGACAACGGAGGCCAACTCGCAGCTTTCAATCTTTCCGCATCCTTCCGCGAAATCAACCTGAAAGAAATCACATTATTAATGACTCAATATTCAATAATGATGACGTTTTAAAACTACATACTTTTATTGGGGAGATTTGATCGAAATCAAAATCACGATCAGATTTGCCAAGAGTCCTTGCAGTTGTATTGCCATCAGTAGTTTGTAAACTCGCAGATTTAGTGAGTCTTAAAGTTGTGCTAGTCATAAAACACAAAATTTACTTTTAATCAAAACGAATTCAATCCTCCAAAACATATGTTAGACTATTTTGTGGAGAAACTAATTTTTTATTAACATTAGCAAAAAGTTCATATTCGTGTCGAAATAGATTTTATTCACTGCCAAAAACGGACTTACATTTCACGCTCCAGCTGAGTCCGGATAACTTTCACTCCCTTTGCGGTTGGTTGATCTTGCTTGTTAGCAAAGATAAGAATATTTGGTTTCACAGAGTCAACCAAAGGATCCGTTAAAATTTGGAATATGACTTCTGCCGAATCTCGAATGGCTTGACTTCCTCCAGAAGAATCGATAACACATACTATTCCTCTCATTCCGGTTTTGTGATTTTCCCAACACGTGTTTCGTACCCTATCGTGTCCAGGCAAATCCTTAATTAAGAAAGGTTCGTTGCTCCCACTTGGCTTATATTCGCTTTCATTTGGAATGGTTGACGTGACGGTATCCACAGCACGTCCATTTGTCAGATGAAGGAAGATAGCTGTTTTTCCTGTTTCTGTCGGTCCGGTGATCAGAATGACTCGCCCACGCTTTTTGCTCCGAAATAGGAAAACTGAAATAAAATCAAGACGAATCTAGCTAGGGAAGAAACTACACAGGCAGCCTACCAGCTCAGTTATTTATACCCAGAACTTACAGATAGAAAGAAGTATAACAACAAAGGCCACAACAGTGCCAACCATTGTTGGATCCCAGAACATCGGGTTTCCTTCGCTGATAAATGGAGGCTCGCGAGACTCAGCCTTAGAATCACCTTTGCTTTTGTCCATGACTTGCGGAAATTGGAATCTATAATTCAAAATGGAAGAACAATTGTAACATCACACAGGACGCGCAAACAAGCTGGGAAGGAAGGGGGTGGGGCATATGCACATACTCGATGGACATGTGAAAATTGTAATAGTAAGCTAGGAATTTATGAGTGAACATAACTTTGCGAATATATCCGGCATAAATAATGGTAGAGATTCTGGCCTAGCAAAAATTTGCATAGTAATAGTGTTAGCGAGACAGCCCGAAGAAATTAAGTCCGGAAAGCCTAGCTTCCCTGTCTCTTACCTAATGATTAATGCAATGCAATTCTTTACAACTGTGAATTTAAATTTTAATATATGAAAAAGCAAATGTAATTATCCATACCAGCAGCGGAGTGGTGTGTGTCGTGTATGTAACTGCAACACTGACGAGCCGTGCGAGGTAGTGCAAAATTATGAACCCAGCTGCAAGGGCCCGTGGCAATGGAAGAAGACAGCTTATCTGCTGCTAGAAGTTGTAGGAAGGATTACACGCCTTTTAGTTAAGAACAGAACAGCTGCAACTCGCCAAACTGACCTCAGGAATTAATCTAATCGACCAACCACTACTCCTTCAGACTCTGCCGTGTCGTGCCGACTGGCAAACATACGTTGCGTCGAGAAAGGTGAGAGAAAAAAATTAACCTATTCCACGTTTGGCGCTGTGCTGCCATCGTGCACGTGTCTCGATGGGGCTGACGCACTCTCAAAATTGTGTTTAGTTGATCAAATGTAATAAAATGTAACAATTGT
>JAAXYW010000129.1:0-56856 GCA_036851895.1 Orthonychiurus folsomi
AGGATTTCTACTCTATTTGGCCTTCTAGCAAAACTAATAGCTTGGGTATCTTTGTTATAGAGAGCATTGCTAAACTGACAGCTAGCAGCGCCTTGAAAATTTGGCACAAACAAGAAATTTATTCCATTTGCTGTATTTTTCATCAAGTCCATATTAATAGTCAACACGCACACATTTAATAATCTATAGAAGATGTCTGCCTCTCCTTATATGTTCATCAAATGCTTTCGCGACTTTGGTTTTTTTACTTTTTCGTTTTTCACAAGCGGACATGTCGCTCCCATATATAATCCAAGTCAAGTCAAGCACTGTTGTATCGTGTATTTGATCACATCGGTAAAAGAATTCAACACATTTTAACTGGTCACAACACTCCACCATAATAATTTCTCTTCGCATCCATCCAAATAAGGAAATAAGCAATCATATTTTATCCATAAATCGTAATTCTTTATTCCACCATCATATATGCATGTGTATACTTTTGTGTTTGTATGTGCGTTTTGAGTGAATCAATTTCAAATTTTTATCGCCCTGCAAAAGTCGCAAGATCTCTATATTTCCTTGCTAAATTTAAAATTAATCAAAACATTACTTGTCACAAAAGGCATGTTTCTTCCGCGGTCTCCTATCAGGAAGAGCTTTAGCCCTGCATAACTCATGTCTAATTAAGGAATTCGCAAGTAAAACAATTGCAAACTATTGAATTCAGCAAATCAGTATGTTTACCTTGAAGCTTGACTTCATTTGCTCATTCATCTGTGTGGTCTGGCCACACAACAGAGAGCGGAGACAATGCGGCGAATGCGGTAAAGATTAAACTCACAATAATATTGCGAAATGTGACTAATGTGAGTGTACATTGTTGTGAAGTTGATTTGAATGATTCTCATCAATTTGTTGACGGCAAGCACAGGTCAGCAACAAGCGTCCTATCAATCACAACATCAACCGAGAGGCCTCTCGGCCTCAGTCTCAGTCAGCATGTCTCAGCAATAAAAGATTTGTTAAAAACTGCAAATTTGTGTGGCTGCGCGCATTGAACTTTAAATGTTCTGGTATAGAATTGAATTAACCTGTAACCAAGGAAAGACTTCCCCTCCGGCATTACTAAAGTCCGGGCTTCCCATCCTTTTGTATCCTTAAACATATTCAAATTACGTATTCGCATAAATTATATATCATTTTTATTTTGCACTCGTTGATGTTGAGACCTTATGCGAATTTGATTCCTTTGACATTGGCTAATGAACTGAAATAAATAGCAGACACAGTTCCATCAATTTTTTTACTCTGAAGTCTAGACATCAATTTAGTTGTATTTGTTTAAAGTTTGGCTTGACGAATGTTCCAGCTTGTTCCATGTAAATATTCAATCCACGGACTAATTTAATTAATTCGATAAGAATTAAGACTTTACAAAGTCGACGACATAAGCAAGCGTCGGTGTAGGTCAGATCCCACATAACGTACCTGTCAATCATCCCTTCCATCATAATTATGAAGCCGCCTTAATTAACAAAGTTGCTCTTGTCGAGTTAAGTGAACATTAGTAACCCCTATGAATGGACTGAGGATTTAAAGGAACATCCATTACTAGTCTGTTATGTATGCTTGGCTTCATATTATTAGATGTAAAATTGGGACCATAAGTTGAGGATTGTGCAGTTGAAGGAAGCGAGTTGAGGAGGATTTAATGGACTTGGAATGTTCAACATAAATACTCAACTGTCGGGCGCAGAAAAGCGCAAAGGGAAAAGGGAAAAAGAATAAAATAAATAGTTGAAGTTCATTTCATCTCAGCAGCTAGCTCATCCACTCACCTGTCTATATCTAGATTTGACTCTCCTTCCACGACTGTACTACTCAAACCAACAGCATGATAAAGATTAAGATCATCAAGTCTGTTGATCTGCAACAACACACAAAAAAACTTTCAGGCAATCGCACTCCGCAATCCATGCTACTACGGTCGGCATGAAAACCTCCCAATGTTGTTGCTGTATGTGCGCTCTGTGGAAGCTGTATGGTTTTATGTACTCTTTTGCTGGTGGATTTTAATGCTTTTGCTTATTTCATTATTTTTTTTAGCCGGCTCTTGTGTGTGTCGTGGTCGAAAAATGTTCACCTTCGTCTTCAAACCCCCATGTGTGTAGTAGTTGTAACTTGTACTTTTCTACTCCAATCCACCATTTGCTTTGAAGGGAAATGACTTACAACCATTTACTCATGTGCAACCATGTCATCCTCCAAATGTTTTACACCAGGCTTTCTTGCAAGAAGGTGTGTGGTGTCATCTTTTCAGCGCAAATCCGAGAAATTCATCCTAGTCACCATAAATTGCAGCATGTGATTTTGGCTAATGTCAATGAGCTAGGATCTCCTATCTCCTTTGCTAATTGTTAGTCGAAGAGCTTGTTTCCACTAATCGCTTAGCAAATGCGGATCATTCAATCAATTGCTTTCGGGGAAATTTCCACGAGATAAATGTGAGCCACGGTGCGGTGTTATCCTCACTTGACGTGCGTGAATGGAAAATTTTAAATTTGCAGAAAGACCAGTTGGTTTTTGCAGATCATGACTATGGCCATGCAAGCAGGTGAAAATAATGGATATGGATCCTTCTAAAGAATGAGAGTATAAAAATTGCAAATTAATGGAATTGTCAGAAACTTGGATGAAATGAAAATTTGTGCAGAATATGTAATCCGTGGGAAGGAGGGAGGGACGCGGCCGTCGTCACCCCTAATGAGTTAAGAAAGGAGTAAGCTACGTGGGTTTAGTATAATCGGAATCTGTTGAGTTGTGTGTGGACCCGATGATATTGGCTAGGGATATCAGGAGGTAAATATTTCTCTCTGGAGGTGAAGCTCTAAGGTTGAAATAGAGAAGATGAGGGAGACCGAACTCCTCCAAAAAACCGGCTTGACTTGTTCTAAGGATGGTTTTATTTTTTGTCAATATGATTCAATTGTACCCGACTTTTTTTGGTCTTTTGGTTTACGAGGTGATCGAATCGAGCAGGTTTTACGAACCATGGACGCGACTCGACGGCACTTGCTTGGCGGAGACGTGGGGGAAAGAAAGCCCGCTTCATTTTACCCGCAGACAAAATATGAAAATATGGAATGCAATTCAAATTGAAATTAAATTGCTCATTATCTTTGCCCTTGCTTGCCAAGGCAGGTCGCCGACGCAAGCAAAGGCAAAGATATTTGAGGGAGTTGGCTGTTTGTATTTTTTTTTCCGCCGGGGGTTATGTAATACGGAGCATGACCAATTGTACACTTCAAAGTCCCAAATAAATTAAGAAAACTGCTAATTCCAAATCGCATAAAAAGCCAAATCTGGGCTTTCTACACCAAATATTAAGTTAAGCAAATTTGGGCTAACTAGACCAACCGCCCCTAGTGTTACCTTCATTTTCTATTTAATTCTGTTCAATTAGGCTGGCCATAGCCAGACTTTAACACTTTTATTTTAGTGGGGGAAATTAAATTTGTTTAAACGATTCATATTATTACAAGTTGCACGGGAAATGTTTGCTCATATCTCAGAATTTTTTCCTTTAATTTCATCCACGCTCTTCTACAGGGATGACGTTCGGACTGGACACTATCAGGGCACGTTACAACATTCTGACCTACATGCAGCTAAGCTACGTCCAGACATTAATTGAACTGTCCTTCCCGCATATGCGGGGACACAAAGATTGATTTTGTAATATTTTGTTGAATGCATATCATTTGATGGGTTGGATGATACCTGGCGACGTGGAAAAATACCGCCCCTGCGGCGTCCTCCATTTCCCGGAATCTTTCAGCTGATAGCAATGAATAATTAATTTAAATTAGTGTTCAACGTCGGTCGCCAGAGTCTGGGACGTAATTAAATTAGAATGAAGACTGCAGGATTGAATGAAATCCATCAAACTTCGCGTTTCCTGTGCAGGAAATATCGGTATTCCAACAGATAAGAAAGAACACAAGAAATGCTCGTCCTTCAGAGGATCAAAAATACGACCCCTCGGCTGGGTAGAACTGGTGCCTTTGAACTTTCAAATTTGATGAGCTTATATATACAAGTGAGGGTTCCAGAAAACTTCAGTTCCTGCCTGACACTCGGTGAGCTCTGAGTATCCCCCACATCCATCAATTTGGACATACACATTGTTAGTTCCTTCATAACACCATGATTTTTCTCAAGGTACGCTATCCTACGGGTCAAAGTGAGACTCGTGTTTCAATTTTCAATTTCGAGTATCAGAGAAATGAAATTTTGAGTTGGTCGTCGTTTCGGCACTGAAAATTAATCCCAGTTTTTGATTTCTTGCAGACCCTCATCCTTTTTGGTCTTCTGAGTGCCCTCCGAGCAGATTCCCTCCACAGATCATCCTCATCCGCCAAAACAATTACGGATTTTGAAAATCATGCTGGATCAGCATGCCGCCACGGATTCTGCCATTCATCGGGCCGTCGCAGATGCCAGTGCAGATGCAGGTGCTGTTGCAGGAGCTGGTAGTGTAGCCGCCGCCATTCCTGGAATTCCAACTTTCCCCGGTGGCGGAGTTGTAACACCACCTATAGTTAACCCACCTGTAGTCCCACCACCACCACCTGTAGTCCCACCACCACCACCTGTATTCCCAGGAGCAGGAGCCGGGGTCGGTTTTCACAAAAACAATTGATTTCAGTGCTGGAAAGGGAATCGGACTATTACCACTTCTGAGTGGCCTTATTCCAGGGCTTGGCGGTGCAGCTCTTCCACCTCCACCAGTCGCTGTCCCACCCCCAGGTAAAATTATTTTTATTTAAAACATTGTATTAGTCATCCATTGCTTTGAGAATGCCATGCATGTCCAATTAGTTAAATTTGAGTCGAGAGATAAAAATGAGACGACGAGACAGGAAAAGGAGAGGGCGAGGAATGTTGCTCAACACAAGCGATTTGTGTACTGCTAACGATAAAATTATAACGATTTGAATATTTGATTTTTGTGTTCCAGGGGGCATTGAGGGAGGGATCCTTGCAGACCCTGCACTCGCCGGTGGAAGGAATTCTTGGAGGTGGTTTGCCTGCGTACCTCGGACTTCCATTCCTGGGTCCATCATACGTTCCATCAACTTGGGTCGGGTCAGCCCTAGGAGCTAAGGGGGATCTTTTATTTCCAGTAATTATCTTCCTATTTGCAATTGCTGGAGTTTGGACCGTCGTTCAATTCCTGCTCGGCCTCATCGTTCCTTTGGTCGCATCCAAATTCCTCCTCGTGAAGGGAGTCGCCGCCAAGAAAGTTCTGAGGGCTGTGGAAGAGGAACCGGAGGATCGACAAAGCATTTTGGACAATTTAACACATACTGTGATGGCAGCTTTAACGGAGGAGAGATGCCTCAAACTTATCACTTGTCAAACGGGGAATTTCAATGAAAGAGTTCACGGGTGAAAATCGACTCATGCAAATTGCGGAGTAAGTCATTTCTTATCAAAATCAATGATAAATCCTAATCCCCATTCAATTTTGAACTAATTTTAAGATTTTTATTTTTCAGCATTGTCAAGAGCTTTAATTCCACATCCGAGGTCCTGAAAGTATTTGAGGATGCAGCTTACAATGGGTCAGACTGTTCCCAGTTCTCATGTTGGGGTCAACCTGGAGGAGTCAATCACACGACGACGGCGAATACAACACTAGATGGCACTCACACCCACAAACCCCTCAGCATCCCTTCCCCTCTTGACCTCACCAGCGACAACAGTCTCCACTCCCATGATCCCGTTCAGTCAATTTTCCTAAACAACAAGAACGTGTCCTCAAAATAGTAGACCTACCGGGCGGGAGCCCATTCCATAATTTTTAATTACTCCTAGTCCACTTAACGTGCAATACAATTTAGCAACAAATGTCACATTTATTATTTTAAACCAAAGCATAATTTACGTAACATTTTTTAAAATTTTTTATATTCCTAAATGCATGGAAATAAAAGCAAGCATGAGACACATACACACTCGGGGCCGGGAGTTTTTTGAAACATATTTGTTTTTCCTTCTAAAAATTCCACTCGCACTCGCCCGCCTTCCCTTCAATATAAATAGATGTTGTTGGGGATGATGCTGTTGATGGGATGAAGAAACCTGAGTTTTCTTCAAGTCCCCGTCCCATCCGTCCGTCCGCCCGTCAGTTGGCATGGAGTAGGTTTTATTTTTATTTTGGCCAATACTTTCGGGGGGCGGCGGTGGGTTCGGCAAGGTTCGGGGAAAGTGGGGACGAAGGAGGAGCGGATTGGCCCGTCACTGGCAACGCATATGTTTTTCCCATGCTTGGCTCCAAACGGCCGTCCGTAGAGACGCCGCCGCAGACCTGCGCAGAAGGATCCCTCCGCTGTGCTGTGCTGTGGCCGCCCTCCACTCCACTGGCAGGCTTCCTTCCCACCCGAGCAAAAGGCAGGGAAATATATTTTTTTGGGAGCCCAGGCCAGGCCGTGCTTTTGCTTTTGCTTTGCTTGGCTGCCGTGGGGCTATAGGGCCTGATGCTCAGTTCCTTCCATGGAGCCACCAGCCAAATACCATCCTCATCAAATAACATACACACAGTTCAAAACTCATTACCACGAACCACGCACTCCGCATCCGTAATTAACTTAATTCCTAAACATCCTCGCAGTGGAATCAAAGTTGAGGGGACCCAGCCACGTCCCTCCTGGACGATGGATGGGATGGAGTCCAAGAAGATCCGAAAAGGTCAAGGGGTCGGAGGGGGACCCTCCGTCAAAAATTCAAGGAGGAAAAATAAAAACGGTTTAAAAATTAAAGAAGAGAAATTAGGGGGTCCGGATCCCGGTGGTGGGGGTGGGCGCCAGAATTCCGTAAATATGCAAGACATGGACGGCTCGTCCTCTGTCCCTACCCCTAAGGGCCTCCTTCAAGATGACCTCATGCTCAATGGCGGTGACATCAAGTTGGAAAATCCTTCCACACCTCAGTTAATGGATGGGAAAGGTGACTGCAATTCCGACATGACATCCCTACCTGATCTCGGACATCCGGACTTTGCTGATTGTAATTGATTTTTCAAATGAAATATTTACGTTTAATTATAATTAATCATTCCAAGTGGTAGGGGTAGTCAGAGATCAGGCAGGCATTTTTTTTTCATGTATGTGTAGATATTGAGGATTTGAATGAATGAATCGTTATGAGCAGTCTGCAGTGGTTAATTCATATTTGAAACTCCAGAAGTTTCTGTAAGATGAACCCATTTGATTCTAGCAAAATCCATTTTAATTAGCAAATGAGTTAGAGTGGAGCTCGATTCTTGACTTTTCTCTTAGTAATTCGCGTTTGTTTGAAACCTAAAGGAATAATGCAGATTTTTGAGCATAAGCAAAGCAATAATAGCTAAAATTCGATAACTCTTGTAGTAAATATTCCGTTAATCATTCAGGTCCCTTATGACTATTAAAAATGTCAATGTGACCGTATTGATATTTCAAGAACAGGATCTGATATTTTTGTGCAGAATGCAAGCATTTGTTTTGTAAACCAGTTTAAATTTTATCCGAATACCAATTGGAAGTGTGAATCAGCTTGATTTGGTTCATTCTGATAAATCTCCCTCCTGGAGAAATCGACATGACACACTCCAATGAATCAGTATTTCCGAACACGTTAGAATCTGACATTTTTGTGCAAAATGAAAGCATTTGCTATACAAATCAGTTTAGATTTTATTCCAATATTAGTTGGAAGTATGAATCGGCTCAATTTGATTCATTTTTATAGATCTCGTTCCTGGAGAAATCGACATGACACATTCCAATGAATCAGAACTTTCAAACATGTTAGCAATACTTTTGTCATAATAACCAAGTTATGATGCCGACGCGCATAAAATGGAAAATCTATCACCTCATGTGTGAAGCGTCATTTAGACCTTGGGAAGGAGAAATGTGTATGATTTACTATTGCGAATTATCTGGAGGGGTGAAAGCAGGCAGAGTGGACAAACATAACAATACGTCATTCCAAATGACAAGAAACCGGCCTCGGCCTTGGTTAGCCTCATTCAAATATGAGTAGTTTGAAAACCATAATATTTATTTAAAACTTCAAATGCCCCTCAGGCACAAGTCTCAGTTTCAGCGTTTCTTTCTTTCTTTTATTCTACAACAGTGGGCAAAATTGAAAGGGTTTACGGTTTCAAAAATAGACGGGACTCAGTCAATTCAGTTTTGTGCAGTTACAGTTAATTTCGGCATTGATTCAAAATTATAACATTTTCCTTTGGGTAATTAAGTTATGATGTTACTGATTTTCTCGTTTAGCAAATATTTAGATTCTTAATAATCCCTTAAATTCAATTTGCACGGATAGGATTGAAGCTCGTCCACGCTACGAATTTAATCCAAATATCCAATCTTAAGCATGATCAGGAAATAGGAAAACAGTGCTACTTGTTTTTCCCTTGTTTTTTAAAAAAAGACGAGAGTGTTCCTTTGGAAATGTATTGGAAGTTCCTGTGGTGAGGGTGTCTGGCCTTTTCACACACTCCGACTTCCACCTTAGCAGAAAAAGGAGGAAGAGCAAATAGGTCTATTTAATTATAGACAGAGTGGTGAAAACATGGTTCGGGTATTTCGGGTTGGGCAGGACACTTTGAGCGTATTTCAACTTTCAAAACATTTCGGGAACACTTTTGGTGTGTATCAAAAGCCCCGTAAGCAAAAGCCACTGCCAATCCCACCAAGCAGGCGCTGCTCGTATACTGAGGCTACATTTTTCCATTCCAACTTGCAGTGTATCGCCATTTCTAGTTGCTGCATGTAAATGTGAACCCGCCGATTTATTCAAATTAGGGATTCCCTCCTATTATTGACGTTGAAGTCAAGTCACTGCCTTCCCTTTTGTGATACTTTGAGGAAATGCCAACTCAAATTATTTATGTGAAATGCTATAATTTAAGTTTATGGTCACTCAGGAAAGGTACCTTCCTTATTTTGGCGAATGGGCTAGGGAATTTATGTCAGACTTATCTTTTTATAATATAAACAAATCCAGTGCTGAAGGAAAAGATAACTCACAGAACTTTAATGGGGCTCATCAGAAATTTCAAAACGGGGGTTATTAGGCGCCTGGCTTGCTGGTGTTGAGCAACGCAACGGAATTTGTCACCCATCTCTGCATGTATGGTGACAAATGGCAAGTGAGACGGATGTCTTGTAAACAAAGCCAACTCACACCATAACATATCACTCCTTGCATTTGCTTTGTTTTCTTTGGGTAAACTACAATGATAAAGTGTTCTGTAAATTGTGAAGCTTCAATTCCATAACATCGGATCTTAATCTTCAATCTTGTGGATTCGAGTTGGGGTAGTTTTGCCAATTGCATTGCAAAGGCGAAAGGCCAACGCTAGAAGCTTATGTATGATTTGCAATAGTAATGTCATGACTTAGCGGTCTGCAACTACAGATAGATGGAACGGACTGATTGCGACGATTTTGATTCATTTCCGAGATTTAACATAAAGAAGGAGTTCTCCAGTCCCCTTTTGCCTTCATTCCTTGGCTTTGGCTTGCTTTGACACGTTCATTTTCAAATCGGTTCTCTCTGTTCCATTGCATTTAATAACAGTTTAGTTTGAGAAAATGAGTTCTCGCAAATACAAATCCTCCAAGTACTACTTATCCTTAGGTCTGACGGATTGCTCAAATAATAATAATTAACATGAATTTAAGATTTGAACTGAAGCCTAGGAATTAATTATTAATCCATGTTTTTTTTGCTTTCCAGGCAAGCCACCGATGAATCCCTACTATCGGCCGTACAACAATATGCCCCCGGGAAACAGCTCAATGTCTCCCCACCCGGGAGGACCTGGAGATTACGGTGGACAACACCCCCATGGACCTCCTTCCATGGGCGGCTACCCACCTCCCCCATCCCAAGGACCTCCTACTTCAACCAAGCAGCAGCCCAGCACTCTGGAAGCTCAGTACATGCAGCAACAAAGTCAAATTTCTGTCTTCTCAACTCAGTTGGCGAACAATGCAGCTGAGGCAGTTTTTCATGGAAACTTCCCATCAATAATTGCGTTCCACACGACCCATCCTGCAACAGTCCAGTTCATGCAGGTAATTAATCATTTTTAACTTGACAGTGTATTGGAAATTTACAATTCACAACTTCACAACCACAATAATTCAACTGTGCCACTTGTTAACGGTTAAATAATTAAATAAAGCTTAAGATTGTTACCTTTACGAGAAATGGGTTAGTGGAAATTTCTTCAGCTCATATTCGAAGCACAAGAATGTACTATTTCTCAACTCCGGTTTTCTACTTTTCTTTACTCACAATTTCTTGAAGTTTATTTAAACTAAAACTTGGTTGTGTTTTCCAGTGTCAGGGGAATCCAAATTGGCCACCACCTCCACCCCCCTCTGGGAAAATGGGGAAAGGGTCTCGAGGCAGTTCACAGGGCGGGCCGCCTCAGCACATGAACATGCCTGGGGGCGGCCCTCCCATGCCCCCAGACTTCAACATGCATCCAGGTCATCCTCCAAACCAAGGTCCTCCTCCCCCAGGGAATCACCCTCCTCAAGGCCACCATCCTAAACAAGGGCATCCGCAAGGTCACCCTCCACCTGGACAAGGGCATCCTTCTCATGGTCCTCCCGGTCCCTGGAATACTCACAACCCTTCCAACGTAATTATTATTATACAGAAATATATGTTATTGAAATATTATTAGGTATCTACATTTGAATTTTCTTTTACAGAAACAGCAGCAACATGGTTTTCCAAATTACTATGATGGTCCTTACGGTGGACCACCGATGGGCCCCGGTGGGCCAATTGGTGGTCCTGGTGGTCATGTGGGTCCTGGAGGTCCAATGGGCCCTGGAGGCCCGATGGGCCCTATGGGTCCAGGTGGCCCTATGGGTCCTGGTGGTCCCGGCCTACCACCTCCTCACTCGATGTGCCAACCTGGAAATAACCCAGGTTGTCCACCTGGTCGATTCACAACAGCTGGTGTCAAAATCCGTGATGAAGATTTGACGCCAGAACAAAGACAGCATCGGGAGGAACAAATGGCGAAAATGCGACAAATGAAACAATTACTTTTCCCCGAGCATGATCACATGGGGGATCCTAATTGTCAGCAAATGCCTCCGGATAACCTGGATGGGTACAATAATATGCCACCTGTGAGCTATTAATATATATTATTTAAACCACTGTTGGCATAATATTAGAAGCTGGAATGACTTAGTTTTGAATTTATGTAGGGTGGGCCTCCTCAAGGTCCAATGGGCATGGATTATATGGGCCCTGGAGGACCCGGGAACAAAACATCTCCGAATGATTGGTCAAATCCTCAAGGTGGAGGATTTTTCATGGATGGTCAGCCTGGAATGAAGACACCCGGTCCAGGGCCTATGGGTCCTTCCGGAAATGGCCTTCGAAAAGTTGGCGGAGGAAGTATACCTAGTCCTGCTACCCCACTGACGCCCGGGAGTTCGTGTGGTGGCCCTCACAGGTGAGTCTAATGTTTTTGAGAGGGTTAAAAACTGATGAAGATAAGGTTAATAAACTGGATTTTGATTTGATGTGTGTAGACCCTCTCCACATTCTCCCCTGTCAAGTGGTGACCCCTTATTCCCCGGTGGGGGTCACTCATTCTACCCGTCAGGGTACTACAGTCCTCAGGTAGGGCAGCCACAGGATAATTCGCCCTCTGCAGCCGTCCAACGCAAAGACTCCGAGTCTAGCAATAGTGAAGGGGGTAAGAGCCGGAAAGAGAAATCTTCGTGTTCTATTTCCCCAACGTCCTCTGCCCCTCCCTCAGTGAAAGAAGCCAACCTCATGCCTGTTCCTTCCCCTCAACAAATCCTCTATATGAATGTTTTTGAAGGGCAGGAATTGACGATTCAAAAGCAACCAAACGTCGGGCTCAACGATCATACGAATGACAGTTCTCCCGGGTAAGCCAACCTTCTTCATTTCCTTTGTATTATTATGTATCATAAGTTTTTTAATTTTCATTATTGTTCTTTTAGCATGCCACCGTCAAGTTTAGAACTAAATCCATCCACGCCCTTAATAAACCAGCAGCAGAAACCCTCCCTGTCAGCCCCACCAACCCCTGTCTCTGTCTCATCGAACAACAATCAGAAATCCACACCAGAAATGATTATGTCGTCCAATAGTAATTCAAAGGTACTATTGTTAACTTGTACTGCTTGTTTGTGCAGAATTTTTTGCTACTAATTGATTATAATGTTACATGTGAACATTGTCAAATTAGAGAATACAATTACAAGTTTTTTTTAAAATTTTAGGCCCGACCTGGTAGTGTAGGTCCTGTCGCAACACCCAAAAGCAGTACAACCCCAAATCCAAGTCCACAAGCACTGGATCGAAACTCTCAACCCGGAACCCCCCTTCAAATGAATTTAGGAGATATGAAATCCAATAGTTTTGGACCGCCCGGACCTCAACCACCATGCGGCATGATGAAACAGATGCCGATGGGAATGGAATACCCGGATGGTCCCGTGGCTTCCGTGGATAATATACCTCTTAATCCGGATTTGGCGGGTCCTGGACCTCCTGGTGCAAAACCGGCTTTTGATCCCATCTCTTCTATGGTACAAATGAGTCAATCCTTGACGGGTGGGAATGGAACTCCTCCAAATCCACCGGGCAGTGGGTAAGTGGCTTGAAATATTTAAAAAATGGAAACTCGTGTCATATATTTGTAAAGTATTTTGTTCTCTTAATTTTTTTGATTAGGATGAACTCTAACGGCGGGTATGGAATGAATCCTCCCGGCGGGCCTCCAATGAATCCAAATATGGTTAATTTCAATACGTCTATGCATAATGTACAGGTACGTTGAGTTTTATTCATGTGTTTTGCATTTTGGCCATGTCACTTCCACCCCAAAATCATTTCTGTACTAAAATCCCTTGCTTTCATTTGCACTTGCTGCTTTGAGTAAAAGAAAACGATCTTCCAGAATCCAATTTATTATCAACTATTCTGGGAACAATTGGACCCCTTTACTTTTTGAACCACAATCTTGAGACTTTGTGAATACTTGTACCCATTTTTGACTTTTCCAAGTAATTTTTTTAAACTCTTAACCGAATTCCAAAGATTTCTAATTACGATTAGAGGATGTAGACATCCTTCTAACATTTGAATTAAATTCGCCCAAACCTAAACATACCCCATGGTATTTCCCCAATCTCATGCCTCCTATTTTCACAGAATGTTGATGGTGGTTTGGTAATGGGCGGTCCCCAAACTGTAAATAATACTTATGTGAATGCGACCATGACGATTCAACAAATGAACATACAGAACATCCCTCCCTACATCAACCAAAACATGAATCCTCATCAAATGCCGGGAGGACCCATGGGACAACCGATGGGACCGATCGGAGGCGGTGGTGGACCCATGAGCTCAATGTCATCTCCACAATTGGGTCCTCCGCCAAACATGCAGAATCATCCGTCTAACCTCAACCCTATGGGTCCTGGACCGTCCGGTCCAATGGGAATGATGAGTCATCAACAACAAATGAGCATGAGTCAACAACAGCACCAGCAACAAATGGGAAACATGGGAATGTGTGGTATGCCACGTGGAAACGGGCCACCTCATCCTCAAATGATGTACGGGAATCAACCTCCTCCACGGATGCCAGGTCAAGGGTCCAGGGGAAGCCCTTACCGTATGCCACCTGGGAATCCAAATGATCTCCGAGCCTTTGGTGGAACCAACATCCAGGTCAATAAAAATGCTCCAAATACTATCCAGTACCTCCCGGCCAGGCCACCTCCACCTCACAACCAGGCTCAAGGGCCAATTTGTTCCCAACCTCCAGGAGGAATGGGTCCTGGAGGTCCGGGTGGAGGATCCCGCCAAGGACCTAACCTAGACTTTCTTCAAAGATACACGAATCCCAGCCCTGGGCCAGTCGTCAATGTAAATATGGGGGTAAGTTCAAATTATGGTGTTCTTTTTCTGTCAAGTTTTATTTTTATTTTTTGAGGTCGTCGTGTTTTAAGGAGCCTTAGATTTTCGAATTTTTCTAGCCATAAGATGTAATGGTTTACAGTTTAGACATTTAAAATTACAGCAGGCGAATGTATTTTAAGATGCATCCCATTTGTATTACATTGTAGGTATGTAGCTGAAGGCAGTTTTTTGTAATTGACAAGGTGAGCCAGGGGGAATGCTCTCATCTTGGGTTGAAGGAATTTAAGAAATGAGCACATCTTCGTGCCTCATTTTGATTGTGTTGTTTTTTTAGTAGGAAATTGCCCGATGGTGCTGCTGGCTGGCCAATGCCATTAAGCCTTGATATTTTTTTCCCTCCCTCATTCGCCGGTTGGGATTGATTTCACGAACATTTACATAACGCGTGGCCCCCGTACTCACAATCCATTCTTCATACCATTACTCAGCTGATTATAATTTTTTGCAGTGTAACTTGAGTGCATTACTCTTGTTAGCAAGCGTTTCACCCCGCCGGCAATATTTTTTATATGAATCCATTCCTCATTAATTCTTCATTTGAGTCCATGCGCTAATTTTTTTGATGACGAGGCTATTTATTTCCCGTCAGCCGGCAAGAGCTTTGTATTAATCTACCGTCTTTTTGCAGATGAACGTGAACGTAAATATGAGCGGGAATCGAATGCCGTACCCTGGACCGCCACCTGGAATGCCCGGAATGGGCAATGGTCCACCACCCAACATGATGAGAGGTCAACATTCAATGATGGAACAACAAGGGCCCGGTGGTGGCCCAGGGGGTCAACTTCCACCCTCAATGGGTGGAATGAAAGGACCCGGTGGCTACCCTCCTCCCCCTGGTGGTGGCCCACCACCACCGCCCAATAATGACCCAGCATATGCTCAGCAATTCCATCATTTCCAGCAACAACTCTATGCAACTGGAACGAACAATGGAAGAAATCCCATTCAACCCGGCGCTCAGGGCAATCCGAATACGCAGCAGAACCAATTCTACAAATAACACCAATGCCAACATAACAAAGACGCGATACGAGGAAATTGTTGATCTTCAAACGAAGGTTCTGAACCGAAGGTGCAATAATTTAATAGAATAGTGCTTTGAGGACTCAATTCTACAATTCCGAACAATTGTGAGATACTTTGACTGAAATCCCGGGCCGGTCAACGATGTGCATTCTAAAACAGATGAGATGAACAATTTTATGTGATTGTGCAAACGGCGGCTTTTATGCATTTTTTGGTACGACACAACTCAGCTTTTACTTACTTGTGGGAGGATAAATACTGAAAAACTGAATTTCTGGCTGAACGCTTGACACTCTTTGGCCAGCGTGAGAAGGGGAATTTAAGGGAGAGCTAACCATGCAGCAAATATGAACTTGAATTGATCTAAATATTACTTCGAAACTTAGAATGTGTCATGGATGTGGTACAATAATTAACTTTGCAGCGGAGGTTCGGGTAATTTGTGGGATACAACGAGTTTGGTCAGGCACAGATAAAAATATGTAAATGTTATTTTGTATAGTTCAAGTGGATTTGTAACAAACCAGATGGCGGATTTTTTTGATCACTAAATAACCAATAACTTTCAATCAGTGCAATTGGTTTTGCACACAAAAAACCATTTCATAGGAAATATTTGTAAAAAAAATTGTTAAAAAAAACTATTTGGTAAGTGAATTCCATTTAAGTGTACATGCTGTAATTCCGTCAAAACTCATGGAGGTCTTAGGAAAGAATTTATAAAAATCTTGCCCGTATTCGAAATGGTTTTTCATATTGGGGAATGGGTCCCTTTTGTGAATGCGGTTGGCAATGATGTTGAGGAAACTGCCATTTGCCGTGTAATAATATACTTAATTAAGTTAATTAAGGGCAACCGGAGAAAAGGAAGGGGGGATTGAGTTGCATGGGTATACTCAATGTATGGAATTGTTTATAGATTTAGATTTAGTTGTAGGGAAAATGTCTCTAGTGTCATAGGGAAGCGGGGTTTTACAATTGATTGACGGATTTATACTTACGTGCGGATGAGGTTGAATTGATGCAACAAATTGTTAGTTTTTAATATATTTGGCCTATACTTGGGTGGAAGGGAGCCTTGGGATTTCTTTCCTTTAGTTGTTTTTAAAGGATTAGTTTGATTCAATTGTATGAATATCATTTGATCAGCTCAAACGTGTTCTTATAATTTTATTTATTTGACCACTCCCCAGTCCAAGGAAATCCCTCACAGGGGATAAGAAGAGCACATTCAACTCTATAAATGCTTCGAGGAGCACGGAACGGCTGCCTTTTTTCCTTGAGCATCTCAAGTATTTTATTTTGCCAATTTAAACTGAGTCCTGATTTGTCAGACTTGGCTTTATATTATTTAAATTGTTTACGTTTAGTAAACACCCAAGTTGTGTAGATTAATTTACATGTGTATTACAGCCTGCAAATCTTGTCTCAAATCTAACCCCAAGTTATTAAGTCTTTTTTTGATTTAAAAAGAAAACTTTATTACTTACTTAAGATTTTAAGGTGTTTTTTTAAGTTGAGCGAAATTTGCAATCTTATTTTGTAATCCTTATCATGAATCTATTTTATTTCAAGTGTGATGAACAGAGTTTGTTTGAAATTATTTGCATGCTAAGACTTGAATATGATTATTGTTATATTATATTTATTATGTTTTATGTGCCATGAAATGAAGATAAAGAATATAATTATCTCTGTACTCTTGCCCTGGATTTGTCTCACTTCATTTTCTTCTCATCCGATCCTGATTTAAAAATTCCACACCAGAAATAATTTGAAACACACCTCAAACCATATCCAACATGCAATGCTCATTGACATTTATTCAGTTATATTTGAGACGATAATTAACCACACGGTAAACATTCATCGTGACGCGGCGTAGTGGGATTTTAGTCATCCCAAACGCCGCACCGGCAGGGATTCCACTTCCCTGCCAAGTAACCTTAATTACGGAGATTTTACATGCAAATTGGGAATTGCATTATGGAGCACGAACGAGACGAACACGATACACGACATAGAAATATATAGAGCAGTAAGCTTAATATACATTTACATACATTAGCTTTAGCAATTTACGTGATCCTGGATAACGAATGACAGGACAGTCCAACATTACACTTAAATAATTTTACACACATTTTCTTATCGTACGTAAGTCATAGTTGCTTCACAGGTTTTTTTACTTGTCCTTCCTTCGAAATAATCGACTGAGGACTCCCTTTTTACCGGAGCGGGAATTCGTGCTCCGCTGTGATCCTCGCGGAGACTCACTCACGGAAATCCGGCTCACATTCAAAACCTCCGGTGAAGAATAGCCTCCAAAATGACGTTCACATGGATCACTTCCATTGAAAATAAATTGTTTCCCTTCTAATGGAGAGGAGGTGGCTGGCGGCGTATCCACGTAGAAACTATTCGCCTCCATCGAGTAATTTAGATCTGTTTTCTTGCCTCCTTCAGAGAAAAAAAGCAAAATTAAGATCGCAATCTAAATATTTATTTAAAAAGTAGTTGAAATACTTATCCGTCAATTCCCCACCTTTTTTAAAGTAGTCAATGAAGGTTCGGAGGGCACTTCGCTTTCTGTGCGGTGGCACCGAATTTGGAGGCAAGGTCGAGGAATGGCCATGGCTTCCGGTCGGACTCAAATACCCATAGCGGCGCCCAACGATGTCAACTAGATTTTCATGGGAGCGACTCGTTTGACGCTGAATATGAAGTCGATAGTCTTCTAGAAAAAAAGGAGTCACAAATTTAATTAAAATACGAATTTGTCATATATTTTCAAACTCTAAGATGTCAATATTTTTTTACCTTCCGGAATAGTTTTAAACTCATATTTCTCTGGGCGTCGTTTCTCAATTTTAGGTAAAATTGCATCCCTTTGCACCACTGGATTGGAATTAAAGCTGTCGTCGGACTCCTCATCCTTCTCCTTCTTGTCTATGTCCGGGGACACACTCACCTCTGGTGGTGAGGGTGGAGAAATCACATGAATAATCGGAGGCGGGGCTGGGACGAAGGGCGGCGGCTCCTGATCATCCTCGATTAGCTCAGTCTTCCCAATGTCCTCCAAATCCTCTTCAATCACTTCCACCTCAACCTGGATCACTTTTGAAACATCCCCTTCAATTTCATCCTCACTCCCACTCTCTTCAATATCTGAGACTTCCATACAGGCGGAGCCAACATCCACCAATGAGATTTCCGTTGCAGGAGAACCTTGATCAGATCCCGTGGACAGTAGCTCTCCAGGTGAATGCAAATGTAATGGATACAAATGACCCTCGTCAATTTCCGACGTTTCCTCCAATGAGAGTCGTAGTCCGATATTCAATTTACCCAAGAATGGTGAATTCGACGATGAAGACGACGATGACCCTTGGTCATGAGACACCTTGACGGAAACCTGACCTTCATCATCATCTGGGGTATCCAACAGATAGTTGATGGCGTCTGCCTCCTGCATTCCAATCTCCATTGCTTTCCCAAGTATCTCATCCACGAATTCATAGAGGGAGCTGCGGATGAAGCGATTGCTTCCAGTTCGAGCCCCAAAGGGTCGACTCTTAGAATCCGCGGAAAAATCAAATACGAATGCCTCACTGTTCCGTTTCTGAATGTGTCCTTCGAGTTGACCTAAACTCCTTGGCGCCTGCGTCGTTGTTGTTGGTGTAGATTTGTCTGTTAATCGTCCATCCGCATTCACGGGAAGGGAGGAACAGCCGCCAGCCTTCGGGGACGGCTCGGTGACCTTTGACCTTGATCTCCCACATTCCTCCGCATCATCCAGAGGAATGAAGAATGCGCATGGCTTCCGGACTGGGGAACTGGGTGGGGAATTTCCTTTTTGTTCCTTCGGAGGATTTCCAATTCTCCACACATTCCTGGGGGCGCCACCTCCGCCACTGGCTGCACACCAGCTTTTCCTTGACGCTGGGACAGTCGCCTCCGTGGGAAATTTTGAACTACCAATCTCTGCCAAGGATTTCCGCCGCAAATGACTCGTTTCCCCAATGCTGGCAATGATGAACGTCCTCGGTTCATCTCCATCTTCAAATTCCAAGGAATCATCCGAAAAATAATCAGTTTTCTCCGTGGCAGTCGATAGACGGGTTTTTGGGCCAGGTTCTGCCTCAAGAGCTCCAGATTGGGCGAGGGCCTTTAGTTCCTCTGGTGAAAATGCCTCGGACTCGATGAAACCTTCTGGCCAAAGGATCGGAGCTTCATGGCGATTAATCATACTCAAATAGCCGTCGTCTACGTCGAGGACTGGTGGTGTGAATGGAAAGCCGATGAATTGTTGGCGGGGACCTGAGTATACCAAGTCCGTGCGAGCTTTATCCAAGAAACGGTAGTCCGTTCCCTTGCTGAAAGTCCCCTTTCCGTTTGGCGTAGTTGTCGTCGGGTTGTTGGCCTTCTTTCCTCCATTACCGTTTTGAAATCCTGCCGCCGCTGAAGCACTGCAGCTTGGAATCCTGTTGTCGACTGGTTTTTGAAGAACTGCTGCTGGTGGGCTGCTGGTGGTTACAACGGCCGTGGCAGGTATTTTCCAAACGTCGTTCTCCTTCTGCGCCTGCGTCGTCGTCGTCGAATTCTTGCCAGTCGCAGTCGCAGTCGCAATCGCTGAAGACTCTGGCCGAGGTTCACCCATTTCCACACGGAGCTGCACGGCATGTGTATGTGTGCTGATGGCCTTTGTCGTCCGCGGATTATCAACGATCTTTTCGAGGACGGCTATGGCGGCCGCCGTTGCTTTCCCGCCGGTTTCCGCTTCTTCCTCATCCAAACACTTCCTTCGTGTTTTTCGAAGGGAACGCGGTAGTTTTTGCTCCGATGGGAAATTCCATTCCTCCGCTAGAAGGAGTTGGGCACGTTTGTCGTCCACTGATTCGGCGGGAGCCTGGGCGGGAAAACTTGGCAACTCCTTGTATGCACCTGACTTGGGACTAGAGCGGACCTTGACTGACTGACATGACTCCGCGATGACTTCGTAGATCGGTTCCTTCATTTTTGGGTATGAGCCACCACAGTCGGTCGCCTTTCCAGCTGCGGCTGAGCGCCGTGTTCTTGGGAATGGGGCAGGTGGCGCTGCCGTCGCAGCCGCGGCTGCTGCAGGGCTACTAGCCCTCGCGCCATTACCATTACTATGTCCTTTAGGGAAAATTAATCCATAACTCATGGAATTTCCAGTTGTGGTCAGATTTTCATACGTCTCTTGGGGGACTTCCAGAGGATAGGTCAAGGGTCCCTTTTCCTGACGAAATGTAGGGCCAGGGATTTTAGTAGGAGTCGATGCCGTAGTCGTTGTCGTGACCTTTGCTGGGGAAAAGTGACTTTGCTGGAGTTGAAGGGGTTCATGGACCTTTGGAGGTGATGTTGACATCTTGAGGGGTTGACTAGAGGTCACTGCAGGGACAAAATTCCCGATTTGGATCTCCGTCACAGTCTGAGAATGGGTTTGAAGAATTGTGACCGTTGGCTCTGTACTAGTCACGTTGACGGAGCAAGTGACCCGTGGAATCTCCGGAGGATTGACCTCTGGCGGTGGCTCCTCCTCCCCTAATACAATGGAGGAGGCGGAAATGGAGTCATCAAATTCCGCTATGACATCGTCCAGGGCAGAGATGCAGCTCAGGATGTCATCGCATCTGTGGCGGAAAAGAAAGAGAAAAAAGAGAGATGAGTCAAATGGATTTAAATGAATGTCTCGGAAAGAACTAGGAGGTAATTGAAATTACGCGTAGCGGTGCTGTGCGGTGTAGTGGTCTGAAATTTAATATCCGTTACGCTTACGCGACGCGCACCCAAGCTCCATCCCGTCCGTGGGAAATGGGAAGCTACAGTCACCGATTTCCGCAAACGAATGTGTCAGTCATACTTATTTTTAATTAAATTATGTAATGGAGGACTCTGTGAGGGGGAGTTGAAGCGTCATTCAAAACTTGACGGGGAAATTAGCTGAGGAATCTGAGCTGTTTTGAAGTGATTAATTTCAAGAGGAGATTTGTAGCACCGTCAGCCTTGTCGTTGTAATGGATTAAACATGAAAAATGCATTTAATACATACAACACTGCATGAATTTCACATGACTGTGTATATGATTCCAACCAATTTTCAAAATAAACAGCCCTGACTCTGACTCTGGCTCAAATAATTCCAAAATTTCAAAGAAAAAAAAACACAAAGAAATCCGGACTACATTATTATCCCCATGTATATTTGATATTATGAATGGGATCCATTCATCCGAATTCTGATGATGAAGGAAAATAGAAGCAAGAGAACGAAAATGAATGCAGATGCTAAAGTCGAAGACAGACAAAAATATGTGATCATCTAGTACGTACTGGGTATGACCATAGCAATGTGGAATATGGAATATGATCTGGAAAATGTTTCCTGCCCTGAATTGCAGTCGGTCGGTCACCCAACTCACACGAGACATGGTTGTGAAAAGTGAATACAAACTCCCGTCGTTGGATTCCCACAACCATTCAAATCCAATCCCTGTATTATTTATACGGCATGGCGATGGCATCCCTTTTTTACTATTGATAGGATCAACAGCCCGGCTCGTGTATTGCATTGCATTGCATCGCATTGCGTTATATTTCCATTCAAAAATACACACAGCCAATGGATGGACGGAGTATTTTACTCCTGCACAGATAAAACAAACAAATCCATACATACATTTGAATTGCAGCTGGAATGGATGAGCCAACGACGAAGAAATACAGTAAGAATAATGTAATGGAAATGTGTAAAGGGGAAATCTAATGCAAATACTAATACGGATCCTTATTTGAATTTGATCAAGAAAATCCTTAAATAGTTTATTCATAAATGGGAATGGAACATGATATCTTATGAATGATGTGCGAAAGTTTCACATCGCAATCGCAGAAAGATCGTTATATTCGCAAATGTAATCACGACAAATATATTGTACGACACGCAACCGGGGCATATGGCAAATGTATGTATGGCTTTCTGCAGTCAATCACTCCAATTTCGCAATATGGAAATGAGGAAATCTGTGTTTATTTTAAGGGGTGAGCGCATTTGCCATTGACGGTCAACTCAAATACTCAATAAATCCAACCCCATGCAAATTGCAGATCTAGGTTCATAAAAACCCACGAATGAAGTAGGCAAAGGGAATAAAAAATGCAAGTTACAATTATATTGGTGTCAAATCCCAATCCCATGGCCGTTATAACAGCTTTCGGCCGGCGGCCGGCATTATTATTATTGCACTTCGCACGACTGGCATCAATTAGTCGACTGCACTGCACTGGGAAATAATAAAACTGCTCGAATTGCGTGCATCGACCGGGATCTAAGTACTGCGTGTAAATCATAATCAAAACGTCAAAACCTTGATTACGTGGATCTCACATTTATGTCAGTAATGACAATGGGGAGCTTGATCGAGTAAATGGAGTTCATTCACGCAAACCTATCCAAAATCTCATCTCTGCCATTACACAATTCTCATCATCATCGGGAGCAGTTAATTTGAGGCGGTTGCTTTAAATGTTTGTGCATGGATCTCAGTCGCGTCGAGCCTTGTTTTCCTAACTCTGCTCTAAATAAATGTAACACGAGGAAAAAAATGATCTGCGGCGGTGAAGGAGCGCAGCGGATTAAGTGAGCACGAAGTAAATTTGGATCGTGTGTTCTTCGTCAAGAAAATCAACTCTGTCCATATCATGACATGACAAGACGTTATGCGGTAGCGGCCGCTTTTGGAGAGAAAAAATTAAACGGAAATATGAACTGTGTTTGCTGCTATTCATTGTAACCTATCACATATAAAACTTCTAATACACATATTGACCCTGACCCCAAATTGGTCTGACCTTTTCCAGCCAGTATTAGACAGGAAAAGTAAGGACTTGCAAGGGAGACGGAAAGGCAAATAAATCTGGAAATGTATGGAATTCCTTCGTCCAATTAAGACGATATAACTTATGGATTTAGAATTGCGAGCGTCAACTCTACGTTGTCAAAATTGGTTGATAGGTTTCCTGGGAAGAAGGGGATTGGTTTTTAAATGAACAATTTCAAATTGGTTTTTCCAGGTGGCGACGAAGTTGGATTTTGGACACGAGACGGATCAAATATACCACAATCCCCCGCCATGACCGTCAACTTCCATTCCATTGTGCATAGGGGACGGACTTGTTTAAGAGAGACATAAAACCACAGAAGAAAGAAGGACGTGAGAAACTAAGGCAATTAAATCCAACTTCTTCAACTAAACCTCGACTTTTCTCCTCCTCAGGTGACTCGGGGACTCAAACTTAATTTATTTCTTCTATTGTTCAAATTAATTGGGTTTTGAAAAGTGCCGGGCTCAGGCCTCCGCTCGCGGTCGAATCACATTTCACCGATCAAAGGAACAACGTCGTCAAGTCGTTTTGGAATTCCCGATGAATTTGCGTCAGATCCAAAAATACATTCACTTTTGATATGGTCCATGGGTTTGACGGAGTCGTATCGTAGTCCGAGTCGGAAATTAACTACAAACTCATGTCCAGGTTACTATCATGTTATTACCTCGGACACGGCACGTCATAACTGGAAAAGCAATCCGGATTTCTTATTTATATTCAATTACAAACGAAGGAATTGCAAAGAAGTCGTCAGTCGTATTCCGAACCGTCACGTCGCGTCGACCCACGCAAATTAAGAAACCCGAGATTTGTTTACTTGCTCCTTATCCATTACTCGGGAAATCTAATTAAGAACTTTTGCCGTGCTCACAAATTGATTTTGGAAAAGAATTTCCTCTTGACTCAGGAAAAACATCACTTTCGTCTAGTGGAATTTCCCTCTCGCCTTGACGCGTGGCTCACCTTCTCCAATTTCTTATTTATCCGTCTCCATGCCAATTCCTGGTCTTTAATTTCATCCCACTTCACTCAACCTCAGATTCCAACATGAAAAATCCTCTTTTCCTTTCCCAATTCTTAAAACTGACTGACTGTGTACGACCGACCTTTCAATGGATCTTGGCTTGGCCCTTGGCCCAGCCCAAATAAGAATCAGATCAAGATGTGTTCCTAAACATTACACTGCATACACAATACACACGGACATATGAAAAACCGTATGCCTGCCTCGTACACGTTATTCACCTTGAAGAACATCTGGTAGAAAAAAACAAAGGAAAAAAGAGCAGTGGCCATTCAGGCAGGTGCGAAGTGCCATCATAGACAACAATATAAGGTAAGGGGCCTTTCCTGAGCCTGAATCAAGGACTGATGGACCACGGGCGACTTTGGCCTATGGAAATACTGCAGATGGAGTGAGTCGGACTCCAGGGAATCTTCAAGACAAATCCAATGACCAAGAAAGGCAAACGCCGTCCTACAGATGTTTCTTCAGACATTAAGCACACGGCATGGTACAGCCCAGCATGCCCATACTCATTTCCAACACTGTGACTAGCGAAATGTAAATAAAAATGATGGGAACTACTAACTACAACGAGAAGATGAGGTCCTGAACTTGACGGAATTTTTTTTTGCAAAGGAGTTTTGGTTTATTTGACTCTCCTCACCCAAACCTCCCTCGACTCGGATGGGTGGGAGGGAGATTTGGGACGCGAAATGCTCACAGAGCACACAAAAAAGTACGTAAAGGTTGTAAAGCAAAGTAAAGTACATTTTGTGGGCCTGATAAATTTGATAAATGGCTTTAGGAATGGATGATGTGGATGTGATGGACCGGTGTGTTTGAGGGCGGGAGGATTTACAAAGGAATAAATCACATCTTATGACATGGTCAACCCGCCCTATAAAACATTGGCTCATAAGGAGCAGAACCGACGATGAATTGGGTTCAATGAGGAAATCTTTGCAAACGAATGGCCAACCTCGACATTTTATTTGCAGTATTGATAAGGCACAACAAATAAAATAGTGTGCAGTTGGGATTTCCAAAGTCAAAGCGAAGTGCATGCAGCTCAGCGTGGCTTCAAAATATAACCCGGTTTTTAATACCTATTTTTTGATCATATGCAAAGTCAATGAGTGTGGAACTTGATAAATTATGACTCACAATAAAAATCCAGGGTTAATAGTCATTCCGGGTTGGGGCTAAAACAGGCACAGCCAAAAAAATTATTTATACTTGCACCCCGAGCTCCGGGATCCTTCGAAACAAACGCTCATTGGCTTCTCATCCTCACAGGCACTACTGTACGTACTGTGGATTTGGGGGGATTCGGGGGAATAATAATGTAATAAAAACTCATGGAAAAATATATTGAATCCCCATCCCAAGAGCAATCTCATCTTCCCCGATACGACGCGACGCCATGGAAGAATCGGATTTATTATGAAGGGGAAATCTAGTAGGGAAAAAGTAGTACTGGAACATTTCGTGGTCTCTGTGTGTAAATTACCGGCGGCCTGGTTGCATGGGCCACGCCGGGCCTATCACAATATGAAATATTATTTCCCATCCGAATTCGGATCCAGACGAACAAACTCCCGTCCGTTTCTATTGTTAATCTGAAGGACAATAATCGATCGGCAACAGGCGGAATGATGATGAGGAGGAAATGCGACGACGACGACTCTATTTTTTCTTGCCTGCTCGGCCGGCACGTAGAAATCCAATCACAAACCCCCGACTTTTTTTTTAAACCGAATGGAATTAAATTCCGTGTCTCACAACTCCCCGGGTGCTACAAAGCAGGTGTGTCCCCTGCATACGAATGAAGGCTCCAAGATCATCAAGAACTTCTGCTCCTCACGATCCTAGTCGTAATTATCTCAGCAGATGAAGAGGAATTCGCAAGGGAACCCCATGAGACGACGGAAGAGGATGGATAAATCTTCGTGTCTCATGATAATCTTACAATTCGCATTCCTTTGAAGCGCTTGTATTCATATTAAAATCAAATCCAATGGTAAAGTGATTCATACAATTAAAATTGATTGGTGTAAATTAATTGGTTGTGATGCCAGGGCAAGCGAAAGCCCGGTTTCACCATTTAACAACACCCGTTAACTTCAAACGTGTACTTTCAACTTTTTAATTCCCAATTTGACATGAGCAGAGGATTTTTTTTTAGTAGTCAGAAGTTTTGAACTACCGGCTAATAATGCTGGGCTGCTGTAGCTGATTCGCAAACATCGACTGCCGTGTCATGTCCTCCTTGAATAGACAAAAGAAATGGGAAATACGGACAACGCCTTATGTTGCTTATGCTTACTTAGTACGTGCGTGCCGTGTGCCTTTTGCTCATCTTCGCGAACCAAGATCCGATTTTGTCATGCCGTGCCATTTCCTTCATGGCTTCTTAGTGGAAATAGGGATTTTGGGGCAGATTGTCATTAAAATCTAGGCTGATGATGACAGGAAGGAAAAATGGAAAAAAGGATTCAGAAGGCAGAATCCGTCTTCCTCAAACATTGGTCACCCTTGTCGGTCGTCAAGTTGTCAATGTCAGTCAAAAAGTTTTGGATTTTGAGGGTTCTTTTTGTTAGACAACTAACTACTTGTTTGGGGTGCAAAAATTAAATATTGTAATGCGTCCGTCCACTTTTTCCACCTTGTGTAAAGAAACCTGCTGCTTCCTTGCTTTCAACTTAACCCAGCCCAGGGATTAATTTCCATATAAAATTTATAATTGTATTAACTACAGAGTTTGTCCATCATGTCTGTACAATTATTCGTCTTTGCCTTTGCTTTGCCTCGTGCCATACCCCATTGTATTTGTCATGCATTGCATTGCTGTGCAATTCTTACCCTTTTCCAAGTAAGCAAATGACCGAATAATGTATGCACGCATGCATCCCACTCTCAAATACAATACAATACAATTATAAACCGCTAAATTTTGTGTATATCTCAAATCTACTCAAATCAAAATCCAAATTTACCTAAATCCTTCAATCAAATCCGAATCCAGCACTGCCTCGTACTTTTTTTTAACGTACGTTCGTCCCACGCTCGCCCCACGTCACAAAATCCACTAATTATCTTCAAAATGAATCAACTCTTTCTTGAAGTTCAAATGTTTGATGACTGTACAAGTAAATGTGTAAAGAAAATAGGGGGAACCAAGTTGAAGGTGTTTTTGAGGAAGGAAAGAGACACATGGACTCGTCGGTTCCTCGCTCCCCCGTCGACTGCGGGGAAGAAGAAATCTTGACTGGGGATTAAAAGGCCCAAGCAAAAGCCCAGGCATGGCAATCCCATCTCCCCATTCCATTCCATTGCACGCGGACGAAGTAGTCAGTGTGAGGAAACTCATTTTATTTGTCCATCGTCCCTTACAACCCTTTCCTCTGTTCCAACACTACTTTACGTACCCATCAAATGGTTTTTTTTTAGCCTTTCCGCGTCCAGCATCCCCCGACTTAACTCACGGGGGCAAACTAAATGGAGTACAGGCTCAACAGACGAAAAATACATGGAAAATGATAAGAAAATAACTTTTCTGGTAGCTTTCAGCCTTTTTTTAGAAGGCAAAAAGAACTTTTTTCGAATATTTGAAAAATAAAGTTTAATTAGTAGATATTGAACTGAAATCACTGTAATTCTACCCAGGTAGAAGGAAAACGGTACCAAGTTATTAGTCTGGTAGGTTATTTCTAGGGTTCTATGATAAATAAAATAGCTTTTTGAAATATATATTGAGTATTTTTAACAGATATTGACGGAAATTGAATGGAATCTAAAATCGGATTGATTTCATCCGAATTAGGGTTGCTCACCCCCTCTGGAAATGTAGAATTGACTGTGAGTCGACGACTCGAGTCTCAAAAATCCACGGAAATGTAAATCCATGTATTACGCCATCCACAACACAGGACAAGTTCATCTTCGTACATAGTTCGTAGCGTGTGCAACTTAACTTGTGTCCTATGTTATGTTGTGGGGAAGTGGGCAGATGTGCATTGAACTCCTCATGTAAATCCATGTGTGTGTGTGTGTGTGTTGTAATACGTAATGTGCTTATCTGCATATGGAGCATGGATCCAATACCCGACGAGCACATGGATGGGTTTGTTACGGGGAATTAAGCAGGATAATATTTATCCGTATGTTGCGTGTGTGGCGTGTAATGAAAATTTTATTTGTGGCAGCCTTGGAATCCAATTTGGGCTAAAAAAAATCTGCGCGGGATTAGCTTTTAGGATGCGATTTCAAATTTAGAGCACATTTTAGGCCCAGTTTTACTGCAAAGTGCTTTCATATGGCACGTATGCTACGTGGTGGTTAAATCCTTCCAAGTGGAACGGAAAATAAAATGAAAAAAAAGCGCAAAATCCCTTGCACCAGTTTTTCGCGCTTGACCAATTTACGAGCGGGGGATGCGAAAACTACGGCTCATATGTACAACTTTGAAGGTGTCAAAATATTCCCGTTTTGTTTTGCGCTATTTTACGACGGGAGAAATAACTCCTTGCAAATTTGTGTGCAATGGGTGCTGAGCCTACGGCAGGAGGTCACATCAATTATACAAATATGAATTCTGGTCCTTTTTAAGGTCGTGCACAAATTTTCATGTTTAAATGGAAACCAGCTCTTGGTTTTGTGTTTAAAAATCAGAAAATTTTGCATTTGATGAAACAGTCATAAAGAGGACAGCGGGATTGCAAATTTGAATCAACTAAACAAATCATTTCCCCCAGAAACACTTGTATGATTCAATGCACAAAGTAGAAGTCAGTCTAACCTAAGCTTTAAACTCAACTTTGACTTTTATCACAAACAATCGAGGTAAATGCCTCGAAGCCGATAAATGCTGCGTGTGTTTGTGCACAGCATTTATTATTAACGTTTCATTTGCTGAAATAAAACCAGCTCTTGGTTTTGTGTTTAAAAATCAGAAAATTTTGCATTTGATGAAACAGTCATAAAGAGGACAGCGGGATTGCAAATTTGAATCAACTAAACAAATCATTTCCCCCGGAAACATTTGTATGATTCAATGCACAAAGTAGAAGTCAGTCTAAGCTAAACTTTAAACTCAACTTTGACTTTTATCACAAACAATCGAGGTAAATGCCTCGAAGCCGATAAATGCTGCGTGTGTTTGTGCACAGCATTTATTATTAACGTTTCATTTGCTGAAATACCCAAACCGTCCGGTCGTAAAGTGCGTAAAGGTGGGCACAGTTTGTAGAAATGTGTAGCTTACAAAGTACCCCACGGACGTGTACATGTTTACCTCATTCGTTCATACCCTTATTTGCAGGAGCAGCGGTGCGGCGCTTCCTTCAAATTTCATTTGATCCAAAGGAGAACAAAGGCGTAAAATGTTTACGCCATTTCAACCCAACAAACCCGAAAGGTAATGAAGTAAAATGTAAATGCTTGGATCGCGTGCTCCATTACAAAATGTCCAAGCAAGTTCACATCATTAACTCGTGGAGCACTTGTACGTTCCTTTTTGGTTTTCACCTGTCTGCGGTTGGAGATGAGTATCTATCTTGGTGACCCGCCTCCACTCCTCCAGCAGCATCTTCCAGATGATTCCCAACCCAACGAGTGTTAATAATTAATTGTCATTAAAAGAGGAAAGACGGACGCGGCTGCTGTGATGTGGTGTAGTGTGAGAATCCAGCCTTAATTAAGGATGACTGTATCCCGCCGACCGACTACGACGGCGCAGAAGGCAGAATATTAATTAAAAATTAAACTACGGACTCATTCGCCAATTTTCTTATCCTATGTATATATTTTTGCACTACTAGTGTACGTTTGCTGCAAGTGCACTGCTATGCGTTGCAGTTTAGCCCTTGGATGTTATATGGGAATTTGGGATTTTGAATTTACCGACTTTTAAGTGTTGACTCCAAAAACCGAAGTCGTAGACGTTAAATGGCGGGCGGATGAGGATTTGAACGTAAAATCCCTCTTCCCAATGAAAAAGTAAACACAAATCCTTCCAAGTAGCGGAATGGAGGGAAATGAGGGAAATAAATTACATCAAATCTTGGCAGTTTCTCAAACTCATTTCGCATTTTTGTTTCCCAAACCTTTAAAGGAAACAATATTCCATGGGCTGAGTGCACACGAGGAACCTTTTAGTAGATGCAGAGTATTTGGGGTCCGTGGAACAAACTTACTTTGGAAATGATTCTTGGTTTGTGTAAACTGCGACTTTACGCGCTACGTGTGAACCTGCGAGGAATGGACAACCAAAACAAATTGTTTTCACAGGCCAAATCCACAGTTCGTGCGTATCTTGAAATGCGTGGGAGTCAAGAACAGTTACAATTAGACAAAGATTGAGCAGAAAAATTACAAAATGCAGGTATTCCCATTTCTCACAAATCCAAGCACTAATGGAATATGGCATTTGATCAAATCAAATTTGTTTGGCGCCAGGTTTCAAATTCTGAAAATGATCTTTAATTCATGGATCCAGCCTTCACACCCTTTTGAAATTAAAACCCTGTGCTACGACACTTACATCATATTGCATCGCGTGGAAGTTAGGTGCATTATGGAAATAAATATTTTGGCATTGGCATGTGAAAATCCAAACCTGGTCCTGTACTGTGCAGTGCAGTGCACCGCATTGGAGGGAAAAAGTCATCAATTTTATTTAAAGCGTTAGCCAACGCCACCAAAAAACGAAAAAAACATAAACACTTCATCCCAGCTCCCGTGAACTCCCTTGTTTCTCATCATAAATTGTTAAGGAAATGTCAGGAATCCAAATGTAGGTTCTTAAGGAGGAAACCTACGTTACGTACAGAGAAAAAAAAATCCCCCTTCGTTCATGTCAATAATTTCGTCTTTAAATTCGTCTCGGGGGCGGAGAGACGGGAAACTGTCTGGAATTTGCAGTAGTCCTTACTCCTACTTCTTAAGTTACTTTACTTACAAACGAGACGAAGTTCAAAGGAATTGGGCATGCGCATGCGCAAAGAAACAAGGAAGAATACATACCGTACGCATACAGCTACGGCTTGATTTCAAATTGGGTTAAATATTTAATCCGGCCAACCACACAACACACGCCAAAGGGATTAAGAATAAGCTAAGGATAATTTCTCACACCTCACTTCGTCCCAGGACAGCATACATGCATTTTTTTTCTTTTTGATTTTTTTTCAACATTGAAGGTGTTGTCGGACGGGTTACTACCGCCTACCATGGCCGAAAGCCAGCGGCGAATAAATTAGCCCTAATGCAAAGTGTCCATCGTCCAATCTCCAAATCCAGTTGCCTTTTAAGGGCTGAGGCCAAAGCCAGTACTTTGTCCTGACGAATCATCAACAGCCCCTTTGGCTGTAGGGGATTTCTCTTTTTTTTTGTGTGTGTGTGTTTGTGTCTTTCGTCGTCTTCAAAACATTTGCAATTGAATTGGCAAGACAAAACAGGCTCCTCTCTTGTTGTGTGGTAAAGTGTGGGATGATGATTTCCCGTGTTATTACTCTCTCTGTTCAACGGGAGGTGAAAATGCAGGTCACGCTTTGAAGTCAGTCAGCCACGTGGAGGGAGGGAGGAAGGCTTTGTTTCCTTTTGACCTACACCGGAGCATGGAATGTGATGATTGGATAGTTAGTCCAGGCCGCACTAATCCATTCAATAGTTTTAGAAAATAGAAATGAGATCATCTATCATACACGACAAGGATGAACCCGTCAAATGTAAAGATGATGTTCTGTACTATCCAATTACTGCACTGCATGAATGACGACTTTTTTTGATCAAAATTGTAAAACGCTGCTCTGCACTTCAATAGTACGCACTACAAGAATCTACTGTAGAAAGTTTAGTATAAGCTTTTCAACGTTAGCTTTTTGCTACCATCTCAAAAATGGGCCTCTATTGACCCCCACTATGTATTGATGTGTCCGCTTCTAAACAATGCAAGAAAACCGTCGGAGACATAAGTTAGTAATCCTGGGTGGAGCCGGATTAACATGCTATGAATACACAAATCCATGCGTTACGTGTTTTCTCAAACAACATGTTAAATTGGCAGCTTGATTCTTTCAATTTTGAGGCATAGTTCTGTCAAAAAAGCGTGTTTACTGAATTCGGGGTTTTTAACTTAAGAAATCTGCATTTTACTCGGCCCTGGCATAAATGGATTTGCGGTCGACACAATTTTAAGCAGACTGGGGAAATCCAAACACCTTGAATGGGGGACCCTTGGTCAGTATTTGAAGGGATTTCCAAATAACAAAGCAACTTTGAAAATCCGAGTACGTATTTTGAGTAGAGTAGTTGAGTGATTCACACGACAAACATTTCCCTTTCACTCAGCATCCATTCTTCACCTCGTCATGATACATTCCTGACACAAATTACGATTGTTTGCTAAAACTGGATCGGATGAACTGAATTGAAAGTGGAGGGATCATCCCACACAACCTTTACGGGACGGGATGTAGGACTGCAAAGGTACTTTACGTACACCAACTACACGTTCAAGTGAAATTTAAATCCATTTATGAATCATCCATCAGAAATTTCTTACTCAGCGCAGCGTCAGCGTATCCTGCACGGAGGGAATTGAATTGTTCAGAGCAAAAGCCAAGGTGTTCATTTGAAATGAACCATCCTCATAATCCAACACCCACGAAAGGAATTACACAATCAAAAAGTGAAGGAACAATGCGAAACCAAAGCATCAACCACAACAATGGATCCTTCACACTTTCATTGAATGTCGATCGGAAATGCATGTGTATTGCAGAGCAATGCACAATTTACAATACAATTCCTTTTTTTTTCTTTGGATTTGGATACGGCAAAGGCAAATGCATGAAGGGAAACTGCATTCATTTCCTGATCATTAGATTTCTAACAACACTAAGAACCTTCCACGTTGGATTGCACTCCAATTCAATTCAAATCAAATCAATTTCAATAACACAATCATTGCACACATGAATATACTTTATCTAATAAAAAAATCCTATAAAATAAGTGCCATTTCCGTATTTCCACGCCGTGTCATGCCTTAGCAAACAAATACCCTTTAAAATCCGGGATGTCAACAGTCCCTTCCTTCCTGCCCTAAAAACCCGCTCTCAAATTTCCTCAAAAACCCAGGAAATGGTTTTCCCTCCAATTCCTGCCATGATTTGAGCGGAACTCACGTCCAACCGATCCTATCTGGTTTCCAAAGGAATTTCCAAAAAAAAAATCTTTTCATGGGATTTCCTCCTAGGCCAGCATGTATGGCACATACATATACATACATAAGGTTAGACCGGATCCCTGCATTCCTTGAGGAAGATGAAGATGTAACACAGGCACAGGCATGGTATCTACACATCACCATAGCCCTTAGCTCCTTGCATAACTGCATCTTACCTGTGTCATGTTCAGATTAACCGGTATCTTGCCTTGCCTCCGTAGCTCCTGTGTTGTTGTGTCTTAAGCCAATGCTGTAGTAATACGCTGTACAATGTAGTAAGGATTCCCTTACTCCTTCCGGGCAAGACACAATATTTAACATTACACTGTAGAATGAAATGACGACGACGACGACGTTCATCGTACAAAATCCGCGTCCTCAAGGCTAACCACATGTAAGATGGATGCATAGGGGGAAATGGACAGAATTTGCCCGGCAGTAGTACAACCGTATAAGGTCATCCCAGGTAGGGAACAATGATCTCTAAACTAATTCAAACGGACATTTAAATGTATCAGAGCATTCAATCCAGTCGTCGTCGCAATCAATAAAGGATTTCCTCATGTCGTGTTTTCTGTTGTGATGGTGGTGGATGCATGGGGTGAAGGCGGAAAACACGATTCTTCAACTGAGGACAGGCAAATAGAATCCAAATATTGATCAGTGGGTTTCAAAATAAGACAAGGATGTCAATACAAAATAAGCATTGAAATGTGGGACAGTATTTGAGTTAATGCTTTTTAATTAGGCGAAAGTTATAATTTTAGTAGCAACTTCTGAAAGAAAGAGGCATACAATGCAAGCCTAATGCATTCTGTATTGATGAAATAAAGCTATACATCTAACGTAGAGTTGAAATGTACTAAGATTTTGAAGAAATCTTGAAGTATGGGAGGATGATGGGGATTTGAATTCAAGGTATGGTATGAATTCAAGGTATGAATACAGAACCACTAACATCAAACCATAAGCGGATGGACAGGACAATAGCTGACAATGACGTTGAGGATTTGAATAGAATCTAACATTACTGAAGAGCCACTCAATTGATCAACCCCTGATTTATATTTGGTGGATATGGGATCTGATACTTCAAATCCCGTCGGAAATTTGCCGTCAGGTTTACGATACGTGAGAAAATCGGAGAATTAATCAGATTTAAAAGCCTCAATTAATTAAACCAACTGTTAGTCAGTAGGAGGCAACTTGTCTAGATTTTCCAGTCATAGTGCATAAAACCGTGAAACCCACCTCCCGTTTCCCTTAATTACCTACTTCATTCCAAAAATAACTTCCAAATCCATCCGACGGAATTAAATCACATAAAATGTAGTAGTATTAAGTGTTTGGAACCTCGTAAAATCTTCGCAATTAAATAACCAGCCATCCGAAGTGCCACCCACTCATATTGCTCACCTTTTGCAAAACAGTAAACAGGATCATAATCCACTTTCCTCTCAAAATAAAACCAGCCACCAAATAAAACCAGCCACCGTCTGAACTAAGTTAGACATCAACATCATCTTCTCGTATCATTTCCCGTCTGTCTGTCTGCATTGTCGTCCTTGTAATTATTCCACATTTGGAATTACACAGACTACTCGCAATTTGGATGATTGCACCCGCAATCCCCCAAACACCCATAGCGGACATCCTTTCTTGCATAATAAATAATCCCTATTTTATGGGGAATTCAAAATCCTTTCCACTTCACCATTTCCATTGTCCTAGCCCTCACAAAGAATGTGCCAATCTTCTCATGTAGTATGTGGACTGTGGATTAATTACATGCACATGAATGCCTACTTCGACAATTTGCAAATTGAGCTCAATCCATTCGTAGGAACACGTTTGTCCCCTTCACCTCATCAATGTAACGTGGACGGATTCTTTACATTGCAATCAGTAGAATCGTCGACACGACGTGCCTCCACCACCACAAATTTCCAAGTCTATTAAACTTTGCTATGGCTGAGGGATTTACGATATGATTAGAATTTGGAGGGAGGTGGTTTGGACAGGAGCCGAGTAAATAGCATTAAATTCCAATTACCCTTCATACCCGCCTGCCTTCCAAATTCCTTGCAGTAAATTTACAGAAAGTAAATAAATCTCCCGGCCCTTCTAATGCTCAAGAGATGACAGTAAAATTATATGGATTTGCATTTTGTCGCGTCTGTTAGGTCGGTCCCCCGGGTCGGGCTCGTGTCCGTCTGTCAGTCTGATTCTATTACTTCAAAAGTGTGTCATCTCAATTCCCATCTGTTAGGCAGGGGTTCGGTGTACTAATAAGTCAGATTCAAATTTGCAAAATTCCTTGCCCCGGCGCCAGCAAATGCAAAATACACACTTTAACCAAATATTAATTTGGAATGTTATCATCCAGAATTTTTATCTCACACAGTGTCACTCACTCTTTGTGACTAATCATTTTGCAAGGATGCAATGGCAGGTTGAGAACCTCACCGTCAACACCCCCCACAACCATGGATTTGGCATATTAATTTTGATAAAGTGAAATCGGGAAGCGAATTCAATGTGGGATTGGTCAGCCGCGGAGCACCGCTACCGCACCGCACCGGCACTAAACCCGAGCCGCCGGAAATGCCGGAAGGACAATTATCCTGCGCCCCAATGTCAGTTTGGTAATTGAATAAATAATAAATGTAATTTCTCACGTACAATGGTTCCTCATTTCCGGGTGGTGAGCGTTTCTTGTCGTCAATTGCTACGGCAGCAGCTGCGGTGGGGATCTGCTTGGTCACTGGAACAACGGAGGTGGTTTCATCTGATCCATTGCTATTTTCCAAAATGGCAATGGCAGAAGTTTCTTCAGGTTTATCCCTCATCCTGGAAGAATGGTTGTGGGCTTGAGTTCCTAGGACAAACTCAACTTATGTCTGAAATTGGACGACGAATCTCCAAAGAATCTGAAAGGAAGAGAAGTGAGTAATTAAGTAAATTTCGGATGCTGTGCCGCCGTGAATCATCCTCTTAGCAAATCATGCGAAGGATAGGTGATCAAATTCAAAAGAAACCGTAGCGACGCTAAATGCTAGGATTTTTAAGCTTATTTCCAGTCACGCACAGAAATACGTACGTAACGGACGTATCTCTCACCTGCATGAGTAAAGTTTGCAGAATTTCTCAAACTGCCTATCTGTTTGTGTAAATCATGCTTTGCAAATCAGGTGGCGCATATTCCAAGAAGTTCTAAAATGACAACTCTTAAGGAGCAGAGAATTCATGAATTTAGATTTTTATTAAAGAAATTTGAAAAGACTGACTTTTTAAAATTAAAATAACACTAATTTTGGAAATTGTAACACATGACAAATGATACAGTCGTGCCATGATACCAACAATTGCTATGTTTTCAAGTCAAGTCAAGTTGCGAAGGCGACACGTGTCAATTCATGTGTTGAATTCCTCATGTCACTTCCCATGGAGGATTCACATTTGCATTCAATTGACCCAACGGAACTTTACATTTATTTGACTCATACGTACGTACACCCCGATAGAACGCATGAAATATTAATGCATGCTAATTAATCTTCCACCCTGGAATGTGTGCCGCCCTGCCCAATCTCGCCCAAACCCATCTCTCATCACCTCGACTCACAGAGCTAATTATCCCACCACTTCAAAATGTAAAGATATCTCCACTCAGTTTAACCCCTTGATCGCCGTCCCCGTACATGGACATTTGGGGCTGACAGCAATGCCAGCCAGCCAAAAGGAATTGGAATACGACACGAAAAGCGAGGATCAGAACACGTGGACTTTTTTGTATACAAATTTTATATATGTACCTCGTTACAAAAGATAACTGCGAATCTTGTAATTCAATCCCTTGGCGCGCGGCGCGGCAGAGATGAAAAATTAAGGCAAAAACTGCACTAGTTGTATTGTACTGGATGTAAGTACAATAGCCACGGCCATACGGATCCACTCCACACCGACTTGTCAAAGTTTAAAACCCATAAGGATCACAACGAAGGAGGAAAGGAAACACATTTTTTAGCACATCACATGGATTGTACAGTTCACTGGAGGTCAATGTTTGCAGTTTGCACCAACACCGCACCCGCAAAGGATGATTTCCCCCCTTCATCTTTGCTGATTCATTTGCAAATTATTAGTATTCCTTCCATTTCTTGGCGGGGGGAATAGAAAATAATTCCCAGGCACGCCTCCATTACTTCCACAACAAATGGATGGATGCTCAATTGCCAATTATGCACTCCCAGCTAGCTATTCAGACGCGACGCAGACAAGGAGATGGAGAAGATCCATAATCCACGCCACGGCATGGCGACGGCACCGGGTTATGTATGTATTCCACCGCGTTGTCTCGCCGTAAAGTCGTCTGATGAGGGAATTTTATCTCTTGGGTTTATGGTTTATGTAAATCCTACAAATCCATCATTGTTCGCATGGAGGACTATGCAATGTGTCAATTGAAGTGCGGACAAGGGGACTGACTCCAAATCTTAAATGTCAATGTCAAATTCAAGAAGTGACATGGCGTGAGGAGAGGCCGAGCCCTTCAAATTGAAGTCAAGTACCCCTCGCGTCAATGAGATATGAATCCAAATACATTCAAGTCCTACGCGTACGCTGGCCTGGGGGTGGTGATGAGTGTTTTTATTGTTCTCTGCTTAGAAATCAAAGGGCAAATGTCAAAGGTTAGGCTGGATTTGTTAGTCGAGGAACCAAAGTTGAAGATGAACGGATTTAGCACAGGATTTAGTTGTACACATTATAAAATGAAGATGTCTGTTAAGAACGTTTATTGTAGTTGGTTATGGAAAAGAGAAGAAGGTGACTAATTTTGATATAAATCAGTAATTTAATAGTAATTAAAAGTGACATTTTAATAAATTCTCACGTAAGAAGAACTATGTCCACCAATGGGAAGTTATCACACCAGGAAGTAAACCCCACGCGGTGTACAATTTGTTGAAATGCAATAGATCCAGTAGAATGGATAGCATTAAGACACGTTGGAGGATCGAACTGGATAGGAAATCATTGGCTAAAAAACTTGCTGGACTTGTTTTTACAGGGGACACAATCCAACCTGTGGTCGAAATCTTGCCACTACTGATCACAATCAGGATTGCAAATACAATGCCAATGACAGGGAGAGTGGAAACTCAAGAATTTGTGCATTTCATTTTTCAATCGCAGGCGTGACAACAAATATTTTTAGACGCCAAACCAAGCCTGGGCAGGTATTTGGCATAACATTTGCACAAATCCTTGAAAGTTGAGATGTTTGCAGGAAAATAAGAAGTGTAAGCTCATCCACTACAAATCTATTTAATTCCATTGATTTGGCTACAAACTGCATTAAGAAAATCGCTTTTAGTATTTAACTTTAATTCCATTACCAGCGGGAGTAAAATTGGCAATTCCTTCAAATGTAAATCCATTAGCCCAGATTCACAATTAGTACAAGATTTGAAAGTGTTATGGATGACTGCCACACCTGAATTCAAAATTTGGACACGAATGACTCATTCATTCCGTGGATCATTTCCTTCTCTGCGGTGTCGAATGCCTCATACTGATATTTTTTTGCCGTCCTCGCCGCGAAGATTATTGCGCTACCAACCACACCTCAACGGACATGAAGGAATTCCACTAATTAGCATCCCACACCATCACTTGCATACGTATGTCGTCTAATTTCTCTCACTTGCACTTATTGTCGGCTAAAAAGTTGTAGAAATCCACAAAATCACATCAACAGCTCAACTCCATCAATTTACCCTAGGATTTCCGATTCAATTAGCCACCTGGAGTGGATGACGTCGACGTTATTATTTATTTGTACCCTTTGTCCACTCAGCCTTCGTCTAATCAGGCCAACAACAACAACAACAATAACAAATAATCTTAGTTTTTGTGTGAGTCAAAATTACGCACTCAACTCAACTTCATTTTGTGTCGTCCTCAGCCAAAGATCAACTGACTGACTACTGCGGCGGCGGCGGCGGCGGCGAAGGGATGAGATTTTTTGGGCAAGTATTATTTTAAATTTAGACGACGGTGGTGGTGGTAGTGGATTTTGACGGCCTCACCAATCCTGGCGGCCTCCCTCACCAACATTTACATACATGCAACTCCCAATGCAAATTTTTGCATTTCTGGCACTTATAAATAGAAGAGGAATCCTTTTCCTTGTAGATGCACTTTGCACTTCTGCGGCAGCGGCAAGGCACAAAGCAATCTTTCAAGTTTTTCCTTCAAAGGTGGAAAAAAAAAGTGTCAGAGTCAAAGGCGAATGAGTCCCGAGGACGGAATGGATGCAACTGCACTTGGTTCCCTAGTTCACTGTATTTTTGTAAAACTCAAGTGCTCAGTCAGCGGGATTTGCGTTCTAATAGTAAATGACAGCAGAGCACGAGCACAAGCACAGGTGTAGGAACAAATCACCACGGAACCACAATTAAAATACAGGATCCATCCAAATGTTCAGCCAGCTAAATGAGTTCTAAGCCTTAATGAAAGACAAGGCTCCCATTTTAGACTCACAGGTGAGCAGGGGATAAAATTGGCACGGGATTATCTATGATGGAGCACAATGCATGCAGTGGGGATGGATGGCGAAAATTTAAACAATTAATTACTTTGTTGTTGTGTGTGTGTTTAATAAGGGGGACGGTGGGCCGAGGGAGGAAAACGCAGTTATTTATTTCCAAGTAAGGTTCCATTCCTTGGTGCATGGAGGGGGTCTTCTTAGAATAATTCGGTGGTGTATTATGTACAACGTGTGGAAGACTTATCAAGTGGCCAAAGGGGAATTAGTGCTTTTGAAGATGAGATGGATTTCACAGTTAGGTGACTGTCAGCCAATGACAGGGGCTCAGGAGAGATGAATTACTCTTTGGTGTCAATTATTCCATTGTTGCATGTTTGGGAGTGATCTGTCTCCCCTCCCTGCAATTCTACACCGCACCGCAAGGGCAGACAGCGGAGTTCTGTCCCTCTTTCAAAGTTAAACTGGGTTAAGACTATTTGGTGGATTTGCATTGGCCCGTAGTCATTTATTCTGCCATTTCCCATTGTTTTGTGTTTTTAAATTTTTAAGGTACGGCTTTTAAGTTTTAACATGTTCTTCAAGATTTATGCAGAAGGAGAACCGATCATTGAAAAGAAGAGTATACTTGTACGGCATACGGTAAGGATAGATGATAGAGCCAATGTAAATGACCGTACTACCTGATAAGATAGTTTGTCGTCAATTTCAGATGTGTGGTCATGATTTATTGATTTTTGCAACAGCAATAAACTGAGCAGTAGTTTATCTGTGTCTGACCTCCACAGCGCGGTGCGATGACTTTTCTAGTTTCGTTAATACCCAGAGACGTCTATGACCGAGGAGCAAACTAGACTTCCGTGTCTAAAAATTCTATATTTTTCAAACACTTTTCAGTCTTAGTCTTAGTGTTAATTGCTAAAGCATAAGGTCGCTGTCATGTACTTTTCTCTATTTTGGCACGCATGCGTCAATAAATTCTACGCTACGCAGCAACGCACTGATAGGCATAGACAAATGCTAATCAATATTGTATGGAAATCCTGCGGGACTGACACTTAGACTTGAGTGGTGAAAATATTAAGAATGATCAAGTGTCCCATTGGTTTGCCTCCCTTAATTATATATGCCTTCGTTAAAGATGTATGCAGAATAAACGTCCATGTGCAAACGTCGTGCCATTTAGCACTCTTGTATTTCAAANATGGAAATCCTGCGGGACTGACACTTAGACTTGAGTGGTGAAAATATTAAGAATGATCAAGTGTCCCATTGGTTTGCCTCCCTTAATTATATATGCCTTCGTTAAAGATGTATGCAGAATAAACGTCCATGTGCAAACGTCGTGCCATTTAGCACTCTTGTATTTCAAATTAGAAAATATAAGCAAGGACAATTATCATTCTGGCCAGTTTAAACAGGGCAAGGGCACTTGGTCCATCCGTACTGCATGCGAGAATTTGCATTTCAATGGATGGACCAATGAGGACTGAACTGCTCCTCAACATGCATTTCACAAATTGCCACTCAATTGAGCTCAATTCTTGCCAATCCTCGAAGGGCGAAGCAGCGTCATTTCTGGATGCGGATTACATTGTGCATCCGAGTAAAGTCAGGAAATCATCATTTGAATTGCCATTAAATTGTGCGTGATAAAATATATTCGCTGGGAGTGTTTTATCTTCGCCGTGCTAAGTTTTTAATTCGAATGCGTTCCTTAAGTGAAGTGATTTACTATTCGCCCAGAGTATTTAACACATTTAGCACATGCGCAGTGCGCAGAACATCTTAAAATATCTTGTATTTGTTTTAGAATCACAGTTATTTCTAAATTTAGATTTGCTTTGGCCATTTTTCATATTTTGAAGACATTTTCTTTTGGAATTGACAAAAACGGGAGAGTTACCTTAACAAGGATCCGGCAGTGAACTCAGCAGCGGTCAACGTCACTTTACAAACGAGATGACCAAAATTGTAATAGCTAAAATAGCGGGACGCAAAATCTGCACACAAAACAGAACATTTACGCTGTAATTTGTATGGAGTTGAGGGGAAACAAATCGCATGTTAACACGAACCATAATTTTCCCACTTATGAGAATGTGAATGCAAGGAGGATCCATCCAACTTCGCTCATCGTTTCCTCTAACCGGAAAACCCTTCTCCAATTTCTCTCTCTTTGACTTTAGATTACGACTGTTCACCTCGCCCCCATGTTTTATTACTTTGTCTTCCTCTGCTCAATTACTAATAAATAATTCCTGTTTCCAACGATAAGGAACTGCGCCCCAATCTTTCATGTCCTCAGATTTCTAATCTGTCCATTTCTTATTGTGAATTATGACCTGTCAACAATAAATACATCAAAGTGTTTCCTAACAAAAAAGCGCGCGCCATTAAGTCACAACTCGGTCACATAATTGCTCATCTACTGTATTTTATAAAATTTCCTTCAAAATTTTAATCGCCGTCAAATATGCACCAATACGCCTACGAATGGATAAAGCTTTAGGGTATTTAATCTCAACACAAAATTGGTATTTAGCTGCTTTCCAAAAACTTGTAAATTGGATTTAAAATTCTTTTTCTTCCTCATTCTATTCATCTTTATGGCCAACCACATCCTTCCCCTTTGCAAATAAACCGCGAATGATCTGCAAAAAATGTGGTTGCAGCCGACCACTTTCGTTTGTACTGGTTTGACTTTTGTACTTCCTCGTCAACAAATTCCCTTGTCTTTTATGCTCGCTCTTTGATGACAGCCTCCCACACACACGCAAACAAGGTAAACTCATACTTGGATACATATTTTGCAAATGCAGAAAGATTAAAATCAGACCAAAATTGTTAAAACCGCCAACATTTAAATTTGTTTGTTTGTATGTACGTGCAATATGCCTATGCCTATTGCCTTCTGGCCTTGTTAATTTTCTTAGTAATTTATTACACCAAGTACGTACGTGTGGAAAAGCAAAAAAATCCGACATACAAACAATAAGCGTAGATAAGCTTCGGTTTCCTAACCCGTCGTGTCGGTTTCTTAACAATAAGTCCGTGCAAAACCCAGCCATCCTCACCCAACACAGCAATCCAATGGTTGCGGAGGAGAGAGAAGTTTGGGATTTGGAATTGGCATCGTGAACAACAACAATGGTTTTTGCATGGTGGTTTGGTTTGGGTAGATTCGAAGCGACGCAGGTTCAAATGGATCTGGCGGCAATGGCCGAAATTAACATCCCTCGTCTTTTTTCCTCGAAGGAATTGGGGAAGACGCGGTTGGGCCCCGATGTCCTCGCGTCATCGTTTGTTTTGTAATAATTGGCGCCTTCAACGAAAACATGATGATGACCCTATCTTATCTTTTGCACTTTTGTTCCTCTCCTTAAATCTAAAGGTGCGCATCCTTCCATTCCCTTGCACATCGTGCGTATTTCTCATTGTGTCCTTTGTGTGGTCTCCGGTGTAACAGGACTCATTGTTCACTCCTACCGTGTCACCCATTACGACATTCAAATTGATATCTACCACTGCAAATCCAACCACTCCAAAATCACTTTCTAACTAAGGATTTTGTTTCCTGATTTTGCAAATGCGAAGATGACTTTGAATTATCCCGCTTTCGTTAGTAAAAGGAAACCCCATGCCATGCTTGCCATCAAAAACATCTGCTAGTGTACTGGCTTCTTTTGCGAAATAGTGATTGGTGCACCCCATCACAAATTTCCAATTATACGATTATGCAAATTCTGATACTAAAACAAGATTCCCCTTGATATCATTACTGTGCTGTGGTAGTTCAGGCCGAAATGACACCCACAAGTCACCAAATTGCGCAAATCCCTAAATTGGATTTTTAATGACAAGGATCGCAAAATCCCAATCTCCCTGTGCGTTTAGCACCTTGTGTAAAATCACGCATATGATATGAAGACAGAGAGCCTTCTGATTCGCAATTGGGTTGGACAGGAAGAAATGAAATGAGATGGCACTAAAAGGAAGGATATAAAAAAAGTTGTAAAATTACCGTGAGATATTACACGGGTGTTATGGGGCCATTCGCAAAATCCCATCTCGTAAATCAATACTGTAAATTATCTTTTGCACGGCATACTTCGCCGTTCAGGGCTAGACAAGTACAGGGTATTCACTCCCAAATCATACGTCAATTTCGCAATCTTTGGCAAAAATTTATGAGGTTAAATACAGCAAATTTGTAAAATTGACTGCAAATGTGATTACGACTACGTAGAACGAAACGTATATCCTTACTGCGTAATCATGAGACAGAAAAAAACTCACCTTACCTAAATGTTGTCGCCTAAATGGGATGAGTCAGGACAAGGGAAAATGCTATTCTTCAGAATTTTGTGCCATCCGTTCTTGGATCTCTTCGCAAATTAGCATTAGTTTTTCTCTTCCTCGACTTTACTTCGCAAGAAAGATTCCTTCTCCTTCAGTTCATTCACAAACAGATAACAAACCAATTTGCAAGTCTTTCACATTCAAGGAGTATCTTTTCTCAAGATTTTCTGGCCAATACAAATCTCTCCTTGCCTCCAATGTCCTGGGCATTAAGAGCCGTCAGTTCCGGATCCACTTACACATGCGCACAAACACTCCCGGGACCAGTTGAAATCCCACTCAAACTTTTAGCAGAAAGTAGTGCGATTTGTTTGAAGGATTGAAGGGATGGATGCATAATGTATGCGGGGAATTGTCACTCATTTTGATGCCGACACACGACGCGACGGGCGACAAAACATTCCACATTTTTTGGGTTCCTTCAAATTGACTGTCAATTATAACATGTCTCCGCTTAAAGTACCTTCCAAGCCGTTGGGATTCCGAGGAAAGTTTTCAAATGTCCAAAAGCCACTTATTTAAATGCTGGGAACTGGGTCCGAGGTTTTCACATGTAAAAATACATGCCACACAAGTTTCAAGTGTCCGAAACACAGCTGAATCACTCGGGAAATGAAATGTCATGCAAAGATGTCATTTTTGCAAAATGTTTCTTGAATTTTTTGTAAATGTTTGCAAATACTTTACTGTTTCCTTCTTGGACATGCGAAACTGGCAAATTTTCCGCACACACAATCTGCACTTGCACAAATATCTTGCCGCCGCCTTTGCGTCCGTCCCTTTATAATTTCCTTGATTTGATTTTTTTTTCCGAATTGTATTGTAAACATAGGACGTGGGAGGAATTCTTCTCCAACTAGATGGGTTGCAAATCAGTTGGAAACTAAATTGATGTTTTCACAAATTACAGTCTTTTCCCTTCGTCCGTCCGTGCCTTGGATACACATAGCATACAAGCCATTTCTCCCCATGCTATTCCGTGGCGCCTCGCTCTGCTTTAAAGCCACGTTGTGCAAATATTCGCGAATTTGCCAAAGAGTGTGGGGGGAAAATCTGGTGCAGGAGAGCGAAGGGAAGGCGGTGCTTGGATTCCCTGGCCTTCTGCGTTTAATCTTAACTCCTTTTGCCTAGTTAGTCTTTGACATTCTGACCAAGGAGAGGACGTAGTGGCTGGGAGATTGGGAAGACGATGGCTAAAACCTCTTCCGTCTAGTCGATCTTCATCACAACAAGGGAAGAGAGGAGGGAAGATCTTCCGTCTATGTATCTCTGAGGTGGAAGTGTGGACTGGATGAAACTTTAACCCTTTCAAAGTGAATTAGCACTTGGGCTTTTGCTTCCTTCGTACTTCCCCAGCCACTCGTCAGTCCAACCATACCATAGCGCCCAGCCTTTGCAATTTCCAGTCCCTTTGTCCTGTTTCCAGCCCATCCATCCCAGGCAACACAAGCTTAGTTGGGTTTGGGTGAAATTTAGCGAAAACTATATATTACGTTTCCACACATGACTCATATACCCGCAATTACACCGACAACGATAATTTTTTCTTTAGTGTGTGGTTTATTCCAACCACGCACTTTTTGCAGTTTCACAAAATCCTGATGCCTGAACTTGCCTGTGTGTAACAAAAGAGCCGAGATTTAATATTTTTATTTTATTTTTCCAAGCAATTCTCACCAACATTATCTAAACTTATTTTAGAAACAAATAAATGGATTAAGGCATGTGCAGATTTGAATATGTATGAAATCCTCTTGAGCAAATAACATGTGTTATTTATATGACATTAATGATGCAATTCAATCCACTACAGTACAAAGATGCAAATTCTCCTGCATCAGTGTTGAGCAAAAGTTTGCAACATTTGAGGATTATGCCAAGGCTGAAGCCCAGCAGCACAACAACGTCAGTCAAGAAGTTCTTCACGCTCAGATAATTCGGCAAAGTGGATGCGATCTTCCACCACACTGCACTCCGCCAGACTACAGCATGGAAAAGGGTATAAAAAAACGATTCAATTTCATCTGGGTTGACAACTACGACGCGAGACCTCAAACACACGTAAATCATATGGACCAACTTTAATGGGCTCCCCTTTAATCAACACGTATTAAATATGATTTGAAGTGCCCAGCAAACGCATAGGAGGGATATTCCTCGCTTCATCCAACCATGAACACCTGTGAACCGGTTAATTTTAATCTGCAAAATCCATCCAGCCATGGATGAAGTCTTATGTAAATGCAAATGGGATGATTTTAATTTGCTAACTTTTGAGAGTGAGGTACGGAGAGGATTCAAAACAAACTTAAGGTAAGGTGAGATAATATTTAATTATGCTTAAAAAATTGTACAATAGGAATGATTCATGCTCATGCGTTTAGATATTAAAGTGCAAAAAAAATGGACAGAGGTAAAACAAACCGGACATAACTACGCACGTCGACGACACCCACATGCACTCCAAGCCGCACCTCGCCCCTTACTACAAATTAGGACTCATGTGCCAAATCCAATCTCTCACCTTAATTTTATTATGCTACAGGAATGAAATTATATGCAAAAAATGACGCTATGCAACCTCACACGCCTCAATGGGTAGTTCCATCAAAGATTCATAAGAAAATCTCTATATTTGAACATTACTCGATTTATGTTTGTTGTGATTTTAAGATTTTGAGAAAATATTTGCAAAAAACATTTCATGTTTGAATGGCATACCCATTCAGTTTTTTAAGATAATTATTATGTGTTATTGCAAGGATTTGAACCACCCAACACCTAATGGGCCTGTGACTAAACGTAAAGTGATTTTGACCGCACGTACATTTGACTATTTCTTTATGCTAATGAATGTGTCACTTATTTAATGAAACTTGGTGAGTAAGCGGTTCAGCAAAAAACTGAGTGTTTTTGTATCCGACACATCACGTGATCGCATTTTCAAGTAACGTTGCTCATCATGCAAACCATTAAAAAGCAAGACAAAATCAACGCAACTGGTTATTTGCCCTTTCTGGGAACAAGGGAAGGCACGAACAATTCCAAAAATTAATTGAAATTGATTAAGGTATTAATTTCTGTTTTACTTGATCTGGTGTTAAGGAGCAAGTGGGGTCCGTCGGGAATGCAAAATATACAAATGAGTTTCCCACGTTCACATTACCTAACGCATGCATGAATAATTATTATTACTTATGGTGGGATTCTACTAAATTGTTTCATGCTCCTTTCCAGACGAAACATGCTATGAGTAATATCAACAAGTTGTCAATGTCACATCATCATGACCAATCTTGTGCCCTGTTCTTGACGATTTTGGCCTTTAGTTTTCAGGGCTAAGCACGCCTACCTATTAAATGCAATTACGTACGCTGTCCGTTCAGTGTTCTCCCCGCCTATCTAAAAAGGTTTGTTTTTTAGTAGTAGCCATTATCTTTTAATATCAGCAGGACCCGAGGAAATGTTTTATGCGTTGTTGTAATTGTGAAAAATAAGTATTGCTTAACTGGTAAACAGCGACAACAAGCAAGATGGATAAAATCTACATCTACAAGGTTAGCCCTATTTCCAGCATGCAGCAAACCGAACTACTTCAAGCTATTTATTGGATTTTGTAAAACAACAATACTAAATAAAAATAAATGCAATTCACGAACTAACTTCGTAATTAGAAATTACTTACAATGAATCCATATAGCCGTTTTTTTCGTATATCCAAAACCGTCATTTATCATTTTCCGGTATTCAAAGCTGACTAGACACTGAATGGTATCTTAAATTATTATCTCACCTTACACTTAAATAAATGGCGCGCCTAACTGTGTTGATATAAAGGACGGTTAAATGAAACAAATGGGCTGCAAAGAAATAGATGTGTCTATGCAAATGATGACTACATACCTGCAGCCCTTAGTCACAGATTATTGTGTACTCATCCTCATCAGCCTTTCTTTAATCATGCCATGATGGATAAGGGCCTCCCTCCTACTCCTATGCTTACAACTACAACTACCGATAGAAAAAAAGACACGGCAAGGAAATGCATGCACTCGAATATTGTATCTCAAAATGATACAGGAGCACATTTTGAGATCCTGTTGATTTACGTCCAGTTTATAATGGGTTGGTTAACATTCTTATTTGGTTGTGTGGATCCCAAGATGTCGACTGACCCCGGGAATCATGTGGAGTCCAAACCCGATCTGGAAAATGGAAAATTGGAATACAATGGGCTTGGGCTTCTGACTTCTCCGGAAAGGAATGTCAGGTCGGAGCACATCGGAATCGGTACACCGAATTCGGACCCGGAATTAATTACAAGTGCGGAGGTATGTGAACAATTATTATGAATGATATTTTTTAATAACTTTAGCGAATTCAAAATAAGGTGACGATTCGTGAGCCCACGACTGAGGAATTGACAAGTATTGGTGGAGTACTTCGCTACTGTAAACGACGGATTTTATATCCCTATCTTCGACTCCTGGCTATAATGGGACTCAAACCTTTGGGAATTCCAGGACCGGAAGCCTACACGTGTGCAATGGTCATTAATAAATTCTACGTTGGTTGTGTGACAATTCTCCTCCTGATTGGCTACGTTCTCCAGTATCTTACATGTTATAGGTAAGCCTTTGTAGTTCTAACTTAACTACTGTCTTAATTTTAACTTTGCCGACTATTCCAGAAGGGACCGTGGATTTAGTCACGGTACAAGCGATACTCTACGCGCTTTTGATTTTGCGGATCAAGGAGCAAATAGTACTACGATTTGTGATGGAAATCCAATTAGCTCACATTTATTTCCTAGTCTCCTCCACTTCGGTTCATTTGTTTACATGGTTTATCTGTATCGAATTAATGAGGACGAGCAGCTTCCAAATTTAATGGAACGGGTAAGATCCATTTGATTTAATTGATATTAGTAGATTACATTTTTGACTGGGATTTTCCTTTCGAATTTTTCAGGTATTTATCCAAGCATCGCAAGCACACTCTAATTTATTTTCCCAAAAGAAGCTTCTTCGCACACTTCAATTGATGGTCGGATTCAGTGCGTCTTGGGTATCTATTAGCAACTGCTAGTCAAGCACTTCAACTTGCCTCACATTCCTTCAATTTGATTCCATGGCCTACCTTAAGGTAATCATTGCGTTAGGTTAAACTGCTCATACCAATTAAAGAACAGTTGACTTTCCACTGACTAATTTGATAGCTTCAAATTTTCACTGTCCGTTCTCGTAATCACATGATTTAAATTTAGTCAGAGACCAGACCGCAAAACCTTTCCTATTTTACGCTTCCTTTGTACGCATTGCATTAGGTGAAGCATTGCTCGTTTCACGTTTTTGCAAAGAAGATGCATACTTAACAGAAATAATAAAATAAACATGAGAGAGGTTCTTGAACCAGCCGTGCTCAGTTTCACCTATTTTTAAACTTTAAGACGATTTTAATGGTGGACGATGGGCTGGACTTGTCTGTTTACGAGGTTTGAAATCCAGAGCACGTACGCATATGGAACACAGAACGGCTGTCGAGTTTCCCTTGCGAAATTTAATGCAGACGAAACAAACTGTACAGCTCACCAGCACTTAAATTGTGCAGTGCACAGCTCCAAATGTCCAAAAACAATCCATGACGTTCATAGCCGGTCACCTTCAATTGGAGACGGACTGTCATTTTTAGGCAGTAAAAATCCAATTTATAGGGTGCTTTCTTTTTCATTGTCTTGCGATTGTAAAATTTGCTTTGGATTACTCACGCGTACTTACGTACGCGTACCACTAAAGTTGGATGAGCCGATGAGCGGTTTTTGAATATTCTTTGAATTAGCATAAAGTAAGTGTGGGAGTATTATTGTAGAGCTTTTTTAAAATACATATGACCAATCTCGACACGTGTCAAGGCCAAACACAATTGTAGAGTAAATGTTCTTTTGTTTTTCTTACAGGAAGGATATTAAAGATGGACTAATTTTCACCATGGCTTTATCGGGGTATGCGATATTCATGGGATTTGGTAACCACACATGATATTAAATATTGGTGCTAAATGAAATTGAAATCCATGTAGGCTTTGGCAAGATGCCATTCAAGTGACTTTGCTCGTAAGCTACTGCATCCATTGTCGCCTCCTGTCAACCTACTTCAACTTGATTCACTCTCGTATTCAAGAACACTCAATCAGCCTTGGAGAATGCATCAAAGTAATTAATGCCTGAGTTTCCTTTATTTTTGAGGCTTGAATTTCTGATCCTCGACGTGGATCCGGAGTTGTGAGTCAACTACTTGGATTTGAACGTTGACAAGTGACAACAACATGTAAAATCCATATTGAAATATTTCACTTTTCAATCCTCTTTGTCTCCCATGCCGTTTTGTGCGTGTGTCGTAGAACGTGACTGTAAGTGATGCATCTTTATGCACCTCGACCTCGACATTTCCCCCCAAAAGTTGGACTTCTGGCCCAACTTGTCTTTCATTCTTTTAAAAATCAAAATAACTCGTACTCGCACGCTTTCACTTCATTTGTATTCATCACAAGCCGTTTCATGTTTCATGATTTATCTTTTTTGCGGCTAATTTTCAAAAGTTGTTATTTTCAAACATACAACTGGTTCACTTAACATTAATCATACATGAGTAAAAATAAATACGACGAGATAATTTTATTTCAGGAAATTGGAGAACTGGATAAACTCTTGCATTACTTAAATAGTGATTTGGCGCCGGGAGTTGGGCCCTTGCTAATTATGGACAGTACATTTGCAGTTTCCAGTATTTTATTTATTTATCAAAAAGCAGTTATTCTAGAAGTGTTGGATTTGATTAGCCTGTGCTTGATTGCGACATTGTGGATACTCATTAACATTCTTACTATGTCTGAGGTAAGTGTCCTTGTTTTAACTTTCAGTTTTACTTAAACATGACATTATTTTTTGTTCCAGTCAGTCAAACTCACAATTTCCTGCAGCAAAATTCGTGAGTTGGGAAACTTAGTCAGAATGCGACCCTTCGGTTACCAAGATACGCCACAAGCTGACCTTGACTCTTTCCTCCTTTTTGTGTCCAGTCTGGGATTGAGAGTTCATATTTGTCGAGTTCCGGTTTCACCTGAAATCATTGCATTTTCCATCGGTACAGCAGTGACAATGTTCCTCTTATGGGGTCTAATATTTATATAACCTGCTGCTAGCATTTAAAATTTGATTTGAGTATTACAGATTTCATGATAAATTATTGTGTGCATTTGTTAACATTTGAGAAAATAAAACCTGATTAAAACCAATGTAGAATCAAAGATTCTAAGTCCAAGTCTTGGCAAGTTGCTCATAATATATAAGATTTCAATAACAGCATGCATGACCCAAGCGTGCGTTAAATTTAACTACCGAGTTTTATATTTCCTTCAGGCTATTATTGAGGACAGCATTAACTATCAACAATGGCAGTGATTCAACGCAAGCATACTCTTAGCATGACATGTGTACTAGCTCGGTCCTGTTTCCTGTGTACGACGAATATTTTAATAGCAGTCAGTAGTCGATTTCACGTTCAATTAGACGGTTGTGATTGACACATTGGAATACGCAGTTAGACAAGATGGAAAGGAAATTGGTGATAAACCCTTGCGAAAAAGAAGAGACTCCCATCTCAAAATCCAAAAGAGCTTTAATTATTATCAAGGCCGGATTTGGCAAATCTGCCCAACAGATTTCCACCCAAATGCACATACCACTTAAAAAAGTGAAAGAAATTATGATGGAAGGACGGAAAGCCACGAAATTAGCTATGATGAAGAAATATGAAGCCGCTACACGTGAACCACATACCCATTCAAGCACTTGTCGGAAGAAAACCTTGATTTTGTCGCAAAGATTATACAGCTGGATCAAAGTTCAGCTGAACTTGTACAAAACAGTATTGTTCTCGGAAATTAAAATCCAAGTCCAAGAGCTTAAAATGATTTTTGGAGTGGCGTGCAAATTTCCTATCTCAAATCAGAGGATTCGTAAATTTCTCTTTAAGAATGGTCTGACACTTGAGAATGGATATACTGTTGTGGGCGGAGAGGAAGAAGAAGAAATCCTAGTCCGACTTGGAGATCCTCAAATATTGTATAGCTGTAACAATATGTGTTATGGGGTCTGGCTATCAAATCGTGGAGATATTCAAGTGGAAGAAGCTGATAGTAGCAGTGGAATCTGTGAGTTTGACTATTACAACAACTTGGAATCAGGCCAAGACGAGTTCGCTGAATCTGCCAGTTCCAATAATGATGAAGAACATAATGAATTTGAGAACTCGGTGGAAATCCAGAATGAAATTAGTAATGACCTAGAAGAAAACAGTGTTAATCGTGTGAATAATTACGCTGAGCAAATCGAGGCAGATGATTCAGATGACGAGGTGCAGTTCATCGGCGTTGTAATCCGTTCACAACAAGGCATTGTTAATATTTCCCACGAAAATATTGAAGACGATTCAGCAGCAAACGCAAATATTCCTGAGGAACCACCAGCAGCTGTTTCAGACGTTCCCGAAGGAATTGGGTTAGCTGAAGAAGAATCATTTGAAAGACACTTACAATTGCAGGAACCCAAGGTGCTGATTGAGGTGGCTGGTACTAGCAAAAAATCTATAGAATTTTACCAGGAAGCAGAAGCTAGTACTTCCAAGAGAATTCAACAGGTAGGTTCAAAATTGCAAGAAATTCAGGAAGACTCTTCGAACTCTGAAGATCCAGCACCATATCAACCAGCTGTTCTTAAAACATGTTTGGCACATCTGCAAGACATGAAACGTGCAGCACAGTCTCTGTATGACTCTGAACTGTTCCAATCACTTCTGGCTGTGGAAAAATTAGTGTTGGGGCGGTTGGATCACAACAAGACGGGGTAAAATCGTGGATAGCAAATTCTAGTTTGGGTGTTTTGGAAGGGCATACTGACTTGCAACCAACATGAACATATTTAAATAATTACATTGTAAAGGGGAAATTTTTTTTACCAATAAATTCTTACAGGAAAACATGTTCTGTTTTAATAATTCAGAAGATTCATAACATTTTATTATTTTCTAAACGTTGTTTAAACCAGCTCAAAAGCCAAGTATCATTTTTACATGCATTGCAGAAGGGCCGCGATTAGCGTTTTAGTATTAATACAAATTCAAAATTTCACCGAAGAGCTTATTAGAATTAATATATGAACGAAAAATCTAGTAATTTGGTCTAGGAAGGCCAGCGTCACCCGCTCCGACTTCAAATTTAACTTCGGCTTCTGGTCTAGCCCTTGAATTTTGGTTTATAGCAGTGAAGCCTTCGTTCTGTACAACTTCATTTGTAATCGGCAAATTCACCAATTCCTAGAATTTGTTACATAATATGTCAATTGGAGTTGCAGCTAATACAAATTCAATTTAAGGATCCCAGCTCAAACTCACTTGATCTTTACCAGTGACAAATGGTAGAACAGCGTCCGAAGGGATTTCAATATTTTTTGATACTTTGAGCAGATTAGCCGCCGCACGATATGCCAATCTAGCTCTCCTTTCAGCTCGATCAAATGGGTAGATCTTCACCTTATCACCCGAGGATGTTACTATAATTTACGACTGAACTATAAAATTCCTTGAATATGAAGACCACTAATTGTGAAATAATATTTTACGCACAAAGATCTCCCAATGAAGAAGTTCTTGGCAGTCCACAAAGTTTAAACCCCAATTCGTTCACACTAGCAAAGCCGATCACAATTCCGAAAAAGTCCTCAGTGAGTTTGTTGTTGTCAACAATACCCATGATGAGAGGAATGATGTTCAAATTATTTTCGCAATGAAGCAGAATAATAGCGTCTGATTTCGCATCCTCTTTGACCTTCTTCATCCATTTTATGAAACTGACCAACGCGGAGTCAGGAGACTTGGAACTCAAAACTGAATTCCCCCTGGTATCCCATAAGTCACGGTGTCTTCAAAAAAAATAACAAAATAGTTTTAACTTGGCTCATTGTAATATATATGTAAAACACTATATATAATATATATGTATTAAATTCAGATTTTTTAATTGACTCACCCCAGAATTGTGCGCACTCGTACTTTAAAAAGTTTGGTGGTTTCATGGCTCAATTGTCCAACTGGCATCACAAATTGCCTAAACGAGTCTTGAGGCGACGCCCACGCCGCTAATTTAAATATTTCACCAGCCTCTTTGCCTCCTGTCATATCCACAGCGAAGGAAATAATAGTATAGTTGTTAGTTTCCGTAACGGTGGCCATCTTATCTACAAATCAAATAGCACAATTTGAAAATCAAGTGAGCGGTGTTATGCCTGCAGTAAACTGATATTAACGAGTGTATATTTTTTTACAACAGCCCTCTAAGGGCTGTACTAGTTAGATAGATGTACTGAACAAAAATCACGCTTTGATATTTAAACAAAAATAATAATATAATATTTTGTTACCAGATACTGGGGATGATTGGTTTCAGATGAGGTCAAGCAGAAGAACAACCAAGACAGATCAAATGAGTGACCAAATGAAATAAAACCGCTCTCTCACACAGACGACCAAAACGCAACTGTCGGGAAATCAGAGCGAAGTTGGGGTTAATACACTCAGCAAGTTGGGCAACCAATGGGAATCCGCCATCTGGCCGATGACGACGACGACCTCTCACTCAAATCAATAAAGCAGAGTTCACGTGGATTATGCAAATGCCGCACTGCAAAGTATGACGAAACTCAATGGTGCTGTGTTGCGCGGTGCGGTGAATGACTCCCAAGGCCAAGGCGACACGGACACGACACGCATCCCGGGCTGCTGCCCGGCTATGATGTGGCATTTTTTGCATCGACGAGCCGATCAACCATTTTTAATATAATCTATGTGGGAAAATTCTCAAATTGAGGAGAACTAAAATCTAAAATGTATGCAAATGCAAGGTATACATATTACGCAATTTGATCTTAAGTTGTTACAGCTAAGCTCAAGGAAGATGACGTTTGATCCCAAATCTTAAAATTTTTATTGAATTAAAATGTTACAATGTTGCTTGTTATAAGGTACAGGTAATGCCGCTCTGACAAATCCCCACTCATTCGTAATACAAAAACCACCAAAACTAACCTTAAACCTAATCTTAAATTTGGTTAGCATAATAGGGTTGAAGAGCAGTGGCAGTGGCCCGCTGCTAAATGTAATTATTGCAGGACCAGTTGATCTGATTATTAAAATGTTATGAAGATTATGTAATCGTACTCTTGCAGTGCAACTATTTGAATTGAATACAATCAGATTTATTGTATGCATAATCTGAGATTGCCCAATAGTTTGCAATTTTTGGCCTAGCACTTGCGCATTTCGTTTAGGTCCCAAGGCAGAATTGACAGAAAGACTAATTGTGGGGTTAGTTGGTATCAAAGAATGAATCTATGAGCTTTCTCCAGCAACAATAAATCGACGCTAATAGTTCTAGTAAGTACGCGTACGGAAGGAAGTAGGAAGTATATACTTCCCAGGAGCAGCTCATTTGAATTTCATTTCACTGGTCAAAATGCGTACAATCAATCGTGCAATTTAGTGTTGCCTGTAAATTCCTAAATACTAAAGGGCGTAATGAACGGTTGTTAGATAGTAGATAGAATTAAATTCTCCGCATTAACTATAATGTATGCGGTTTCAAGTTTATAGTGCAAATCTACATCAGGTCCTGAGACCATCGAGAAAGTGCACCAAAATGATGAACATTCAAGTCGTGCTCAACAAATCCACCGTCCGTCCGTCCGACAAGCTGATTTGTTGTCGATTTTTGAAGGGATTAACTGATCATATTTTTTAAGCAAAACTACAATGACGGGGAAGCCCCCCTCGTGGTATTGCCCTTTTGGGGTAGACTCCAACATGCTGGACACACTCCAGCCACTTGTTTACTTGGCTGGATTAGACGTCCAAGGAAATTCCGTACACAGGGCTACCTGGGATTTGCTGAACATGAAGGGAACCGCAAAAGACTTTCAGCCAGTTTATCAAAATGTACCCTTGACCCATACGTTTCCTTATAAGAAAATCAAGGTGAATTTAGAGCTTAATTTATTACTTAATCAGTACAATTAATTACTATTCTCATCCCACCATTCAAAAATTTTTAAACGGACCTTATATCTTGTTTTATTCCTTTTATTTTTACAGCAACTGGACAATTCTGTCGGTGATAATTCTAGTCCCCGTGGGCTACTAAGATCAAATTGGATTCGTAAACACACACACGAAATACCATCAGCTGTGGTTATCTTCTTTGATATGACGTGGACTGATCTACAGTGGAATGAAAAGAAGACGGAGCTATCAAAACGTGTGAAAGAATTTAAGTAAGCTTGTTACTTTTATAATCCCTTAAAGGTTTGACTCTACAAGTATGACTTTCTGTAGAGCTGGACTAGCTCCCCACGGAACCCAGGTTCTTATCATGCTGGTAAAACCCATGGGAATTGCCGATGATTTGTTTACGACTGAAAGGGCTTCAGCATTCTGTGCTGCTTCGGACCTTCCTCCCAAATATTTATTTGTTTTGTCACACGCAGAGAGGATTCAGGCTTGTATTCAAAGGTAAATTTTTTAAGCTGATCATTTGAAGTAGTCAATAATTGTATTTCTTCTTATAATTATATATATATATATATATATATATATATATATATATATATTA